>JXPQ01026154.1:325-11150 GCA_001014675.1 Ephydra gracilis
TTCTTTAATTGTTGATGATTTCATTGTTTTTCGATTTTAAAACCGTTTCGGCTAAACCGTTCTGGAAATATTGGTTTTCACCTTACTTTATATGAATCAGATCTACAAACACCAAATTGAAATTTCACAAATTTTTCAAATTGTTGCCTAGCTTTGTACTGGACGTGTACAAAATAGTGTACTGATTGGGTAAACTTTTGAAGACTGAATTAAAAGAACTGTATTCAGTTTAATGACAAGAACGGTTGCTTGCTTTTGCCTTTGCATTTTCTTAGGTGTAAAATTGATGTGTGACCATTTCCTCCGAAATGCTCAACCCAGGAACACGGCTTTTTATTGATTTCTCCAGATAATGTGTGAATATATATATTCTACGTATCTCAAATAGTAGTTATATTGACTTTGTTTCCTTGTCATTGGCAAAGTAAGAATGTGACTGCGCAAACATGACGCTATCGATTCGAGCACAAAGTGATCATCCACAAATAACCCATTTTCCATGTCCTCAATGAACTTCTGGTTGAAACTCTTCCAGCATGCAATGTTAACGCATACTGCCAATATTTGGCTACGTTTTTTATACTTTCTGGTTCAAGTTTGAGCTGACCAAACTGAACCTCTACATTCAAAATAGGGCATAAAACTAGGAAAATACTTAACTCTGACTTTTTCAATTGGATAAGAGAGGTAGTCATTAGTGCTGCTGTAATACAACACAGTGACTCTGTATTTTATAAGAGAATGGTAGGCAAAGTAACCACCAGATTAATGCAACGTCTTTCCGTGCGGTAAATTAGAAATCTTGCGTCATTCAAAAAAAAAATTTTCTTAAGGCATATATTGAACTTGGGGCCAGCTGAACGGCTAGAACGGCCACAGCATCAATTATTTCGTAAAATACTGCACCGTTCTAGGATTAAATAGTGGTAATGGGTGCATATACGATGGAGATATACACCACACTATCCTATTTACCAGTTCAAGGGAAAAGCATAATGTGAGTAATGCATGCAATATCCTTCATTAAATTCTTCAAACTGTATAAATAAAAAATTTTGAAGAAGGTCCTCCAAAAGTAACCGATGAGGCTACTTTATCGAGGCAGTTCCGTCTAGTACCAAGCTAACGGCAGAAAATTTAATTTGTGGCCGTAGTAACACCGGCCCACGCATCAACTGCCGCGGTGTTATCGTCGCGGAATCATGACGCAAAACGCCGGCATTAGAAGGGAATAAAATGAATTAGCAAATCAGAGTCGATTACGTTCAATAGAGTAAAGGGATAAGAATTTACATCCTAAAAAAGTGTAAGGCAATATTAAGGTATTAAGCACCAAAAACATGTTTAGGTAAGTTGAAGGTTGACAGGTTTGCATAGCAAAAGCTCTGCGATCATTGCACGTGCGCAAATGCATCGAAGTAACTCAGTTAAATAAAAATACAACACAAACTATGATTTTAAATGAAAGTAAAAAGAATAGCAGTATTTTAGGAATTATTGTTATACATGTTGCAGCATTTCATTCCTAAGCTAGAGCTTTTTTGTCTTAAGGATTTCACCCTCAACCAATTTCCAGAGATGTATCGATTTATCTACTAATATGATCCGCATCACCACAGCAATTTAATAAATGAAATTTCAAAATTATTCGTATGAAAAAAGTATTTAATGGTGTTCTCAAAATAGACATGATTGAACAAAAATCATAGGTACTTCCAGTTATCATTTAAATTTAACGAAATTTCAGTATTATGGAACCTAACTATATGTGTACACATAATGGGCTAGATTAGATGAAAATCAGAGGTACCTCCAGTTCAACACTGTGGGTCCACTAAAGACGTTACTATTTAATCACTTATACTTTACTTTTAAAGTTTTAGTACTTCCAGTATTACCATTCATTGAAATCAGACACCTATGCAGTACCTAAAACAGGGGTAAAAAAACTTGGCGTAATTTGCGAAATTAATCCAGAATGATTTGATAACAATGATTTCCTTTTTAATAACCAATCGATGTGAATTATATTGTCGGTATTAGCCAACTATAACCTCATTACTTGTTTCAATTTAATAACGAACAGCAGGCAACGATGGTTATATTCAAAAAAATGTTATTTAACTGGAATTGACATTTAAACAAAATTACTTTAAAATAGACTGCTGTGTACCCGCATTCGTACAAAATAAATAAAATATGTCTATTTGATCGCCAGCTCACTGCAAGTCTGCAAGTCAATGTGGTCATCGAAAACGTGGCACTGTTTATGGTTCGACTCATTTTTAATAGAACCATATTTGCGTAAAATATGGCATCTGCGAATTTGACAAAATAAATTACACAAAAAACTTGACGAAATAAATGTTTTGTCAAATTTATTTATGAACTGCCAATATTTTACAAAAATTTCATTCTAACAAAAACATTGAAAGGAGTACAAACCCTCTTGTTTTCCGTTATGACATTGCTCACCGACTTGACACAGTGGTGGACCAAGTCGATTATTGGTAATAAATGCCCTCTTTCTTATCTTATCTTTCAGACACCTGTTAATCTGACGGATGCTGTCAAAGAAGAGAAAAGCTTCAAACAAGAAATTAAAATTGTAAAATAATTTAAGTAAATACTTCAAAACTACCTTTAAAATGTAATAAATAAATACATAACTCTTCATTTAACATTAGGAATGGCGTTTGGGTTTCAACCAAAATAGCAAAATAGATTGACACCCTTCCGAAGATGTAGATGCAACGGAAATCATTTCTGATTTTCTATATCAAAGTAGTTGCCGGAAATATAGGGAATTGGAAACATTTCGTAAAATAGAAATAAACTGCGTAATAACAAAGTCATAAACAGCAAATCTACCTGGTTTTAACAACAAACACTTTACAAATTCAGAATTTTAGAAATAATCTCGGAACATGAACGTTGTGGATGGAGGATACTCCGTTGTTTGAGCCATCAATCGACGCAGTTGTAACTAGCAGTGCTTTTTAACATCGCACTCTTTTTGATAATCAACAACAAAAATTTCCTCTCCTAGGTAACTTAAATACTTGCGTACTAGCCTAATGATTTGCCAATTATTAACGTAGTACTTCTTGTTAACTGTACCTGATGCTACGGCATTTAACTGTTGTCAACAAAAACTGTGGAATAATATTCAAAAACAGAACTTTAAACTACAATCACAATACTTTTACAAACCCTTGAACAACTTCTAAGGTTCAACATTAGGATTTAAATACTTTTGCTGACTTCAAAATTTTTGATATTTTACATTAATCTTACATTTTAAAAAACAATGTGTTAGGAATTGTTACAAACAGTCAACCACCTTTTCATGAATTAAACACCAAACTATCAAAAGTTCTTAAAAATATATATTATTGTTATTGATTATACTTCATGTATTCAATTTCGTACAAATGTAAATTTGATAAGAAATACTTACAAGTGTTAATAGTTTTTTATCCAGTAATGTAATGTATAGTTCAAAGCCTTAGAACCACTCAAAAAATTAAGTTAAAAATAATTTCTTGAAATCACCCACAAGATAATCGTAATTCACCGGGTCGTTTCGTTTATATTTTTGATTAAGTCATTATCATAGGTGTGATAGTCACTCTTAAATAAACATGATTATTTTGGAAATTTTCCTTAATTATTGACGAAATATGGAATGTTATTTCTAGTTGCCAAGTTAATATTCAGGATTGAAAATATGCAAACTTTATTTATGTATTCCCAAACTTGGAAAACTTTCTACTTATTTCAATTTTTCGAATGGATAGACAAACTTATATATTATACAGTTTATGACGTCATAAATTGTCATAATTTCTGCTGACTGTTCTGTTCCCAAAAATAAAACATGTAGATTTTCTGTGTATTAGGGGTATAGAGTTTTATTTTCGGTATCCTTACCGAGTGCTACTTGAATAGCAAAATTAAACTTGTGAAATTAATCCTTCATATATATAAATCTTATGTTAAACAATACCTTATACATAACTGAATTATGTAATTAAACATTTTTGGAACAACAGCTATGATCAGCTGAAAAGCAATCTGATAACTTTTAAAAGTTATTATGTGTTCCACTTTGCAATAGGTAATTTCGCTTCATACTATTTCCTATCACATTGGTCCAACAAAGCACATAGGTGATGGAATTTGTTGATTTATACTTAAAAAACATTTTCTTTTTATTCTTTCAACATAAATAAGAGGCTGTATATTATATTCACAGTTTATTCCAATATTTTGAGATTATATATTAAAAAACACAGTAAAAGCCAATCTTTCGTAAAAGCCGTTCAATTAACTTTGCGTTTTTTTTTTAAGTCGAACAAGATCAATAAACCCAAAAAATCATACCCACGTTTCAGAATCTTCCATTTTTTTCGTAATTTCTCCATTTTTTACCTGTAGCGGTCGATTATCTGTTGTGGGACACTGACATCACACTGACGTTTGCAATATAGATCGGGCTGTTGTCTCTTCACAAGCTTAAGTGAACAGAATATAAAGTTTTTTCAAACACAACATATTTCTTGCTTAATATTTGTTGTTTTAAATGATTTTTTTGATGTTTATAGTTATTGCAATTACCTAGAGAATTGACTGTTAGAGGAATGTATTAAGAAAATCATGGGCATGTCAGACTCGTTCGCATGTAGTATACCGATTAAAATATCTCTAAAATTAGGAATTTCCAGAAATAGAAATAAGAATAAACAAGAACAAAAATAACTGTCGGATAACTAGGCTGAAATTTCATAGAACTCAAACGGTAACTGTGAACATTTTAGCATCAAAACATCTATTGACACCATATAGTCGTATTGGAAGTCTCTTCAATTTTCATGTAATCAGGCCTATTTCGGGTAGACACACAAATTATATATTATAAGTTCAGAATAAAAAGAAATTCAAAATGATAAATATGTGTAATTCAGAATTAAAGCCTCCGTTGGGACCACTAAAGCATGAAAGAACACCTGCTTTTCATCGAATTAAGTCCATTTTCTGTGGACATATCAATTTGATGTATATTCACTGCATAATGAAAATTTTGTTAACTTTAAATGATATCTGTGGAAAATTTTGCATAAAGCTTCTTTTGAGACATCATAGGTACACTTGGGATACCTCTGGTTTTTATTCAATCCTGTCATTTTGTGGAACACAGTTACATGCTTTAATTTTTCACTTAATTTTGAAATTTCATTTAATTTATTCTAACAGCTGCAATAAGCTTAAGCCCGTAATTTTGAATAAACATATGTATAAATAGGTGTACTGGAGCTACCCGAAATAAATAATGATTAGATCTTTACCAATTTCAAAAGGATCTAAATTGTTTTCAAAGAATATACGTACCAGAATTTATTGATCTTGCTCCCTATTTGTTGGATACGGACGGCCGGAAATATCTAAATAAATTCTTGTGCTGATTCTGATCAAATTGGTTTGTATTTTGACAGGTGCCCCGACGGTGGTTATGGGTATTACAAACGTAGGATCAAAACTTATATACACTTTGCCAATTTGATAGATTTTAAATTTTTAACTATTCAATATTAAAATTTGAACTATTCAATTAAAAACCCGAATCAACAAAGCCTTCAATTAAGTTAATTATAAACGATAGGCGAGCAGAATGTACCTGTTTCCTTCTTAAAGTTGGCAGATCAATTAACAACAGCTTTGTATGATAAGAAAAAATTTCGTTATAACTAACATAAAATTTACGCTAGGTTAAACTATAAAAAATTGTTTTTGAAAGGATTCAACATAATTTGTCCATGTTATATATGACGAACTCCACAATGTGAGCCATATTCCAATGTTTTATGCAAAAGAGATGTAAACAATAATTAAGTGGTGTAAGCTTAGTTTAATTCCTTGGACCTCGCTGAATTAGCGCTAGAAACCAAAGGCTTTGTTGATAGTTAGATTTAACGATTATAATAACACTACTAAAATAGGCAATTCCGATATTCTTGTAATGAATAAGAGTTGTTTAATTGCCAAAAATAATTATACACCATCCGCATACAAGAAAATATTACAATTACTGATAAAAGATTATTAATAAAATAAATAGCAGTGGACCCAAGTGGCTTGAGGCATAACAGAAGAAACTTAAATTAATTTCGATGTTCAATTCAATATGAACATAATAAGCTCTAAACTTTAAAGATACGATTTAATACAAAAAACAAAATATAATGAGAAACCCATACTTTTAAATGAATTAAGGAGTGATGTACAGTATCAATCGCGTTAGGAAAATCGGTATTAATTATATTTGACTATTCACCAAAGGAATCACTGCTGTGACCCTTAGTGTTCATCCGTATTTATCTTTTCAAATAATTTTGGAAAAGCCGATAAATTCGAAATTCGTATATTAATTTCTAAATTAAAGACATTAGATTTAACGAATTTTTTTGAGCGCCACAATACAGAAATTCCTATAAATTTTAGATGATGTTTAGGATTTCAAAAATAAATTTAACATTCCAATTAAAGGAGACCACAGTGACTTGATTCATCATCAATGTCTGAAGCATTAACATCTATGCCTTTGAAATATTGAAGAAACAATTGCTATTTACTAAACCTGATATGTTATGATTTCATTTAAAATATCATGCAAAGAGGTAAGCGATGTCATAATCATGCGAAGCAGTACAAGAATTATAATTCATACTAGATGGCAAGACCCTTTTTTATTGAAACGGAATAATAAAAAGATTTAAGATCATTTTCGAAATTCGGGGAAATATTTTGGTATATTATCATAATAACTTAATTTCTGTAAGCTATTGAATTTGCAACCGTATTTTAGTGTATTTAATATAATCGACATTAGATCCCGAAATCATGTATCTTTTAAAAAGCGTAATTTTAAGATTTTTTACTTTGCGAAGATTTTTGAAAGCCAAGCACATACATAGAGTTTGATTTAGGAACACATTTTAAAAAAATTTTATACAATACAAAATTAAATTACAGCAGAAAACAAACGAGAGAAACTCGTTTAGTTTTAAATAATAATACTCTAACCTTGAAGAGGGTAGAGTTAATTTAGTAGCATCAATCAAAAATCATATTTCTAAAGTAGGTGATATGATCATTTTCAGACCTGTTTACTGGAGTGATGCGTACAATAGCGGCATCAAGTCCCTCGATTGAAATACTAAGGCTAATAACTTATTATTAGAACGTAGTACATCATTTAATTGAAATATGCCGAGATATACTATTTTATTAGTAATATCTATTGCCATATCTGTATCAACACAAGGATAAACATAGACTTAATCGGTACCATTTATTGTTGTTATAGGAGTACAATTATGAATCCAAAGTGCGAATTTTCAATAATCTTTATATGATAAAGTAAATGTCAGAGTGACTGCAGGTATAATGTATGAGACAGTAAGATACAGATAAGGCTTAGAATTTAAATTAACTTTTATGAATATAAATTCCATATTTACATTAACGTTGCATTTTACTAATTCCTTTTTAACGATATGTTAGAAGTAGTAATTAAAACTGTAAAAAACTGCACCCCTTGCACAATTAAAACTATCACAACGAAACTTAAAAAAGTTATTTCAAAGAATTTGCATATCCAACGTATTATCGCGTAGTCACGTTTCAGTGAAAAGAATAATGTCCTTCTCTATTGAAAAAGAATTTAGAAAAATATCCTTTAATTTCCCTTTGAGACCCCAAATTTTTGATAACGTATACGTTTTTTTTATTTTACCCGTTTTCACCACATATGCATTTTCACATCTTCAAAATGGCTAATAATTAATTTTTCTTTTTTCAGCTCTATTCTATCATAAATTTTGCTAAGCTCTCATGCAATATCAACTTTTTCAACGGATATGTATTTGATAAAAGTATCACCATCTGTTTCTAATAAAGCATTAAAATGTGATTCGAAATGTTTTTCGCTTCATACATTGTCATAGGTTTGAGGCTAACAAAGAACATGGCACTATTTTGGATACGCAACATTTCAAAAATTTTATGTTTGTTTTGTTTAATGTCATGCCCGTTAAAAATCTAGTCTTAATTTTTTATGGCACCTTTACTATATAACTTTCACCAATATTTTATTATCACGATTCTGAAAATTATCATTGTTAATTGCCAACACACCTTCATTCTTTACCTCAGTATTACTTATTTTCAAATTCTTAGGATCTACTTCCTAACTTAGGTCATCCTTCATTTTTAAATTTAACTGCTTTTATTTAGGCTTGATAGTTAAGCGCACTTGCTTTTTCTTTTTCGGGGACTTCTCAAAAGATGTTGGCATAAAATACCTTCGTAAATAGTTTCAGTTTCCGAATAACAATTTATTTTTCCTTATTTCATTTCTGTGATTTGTTTCTCCCCTCGCCTCTTTACATAAGTTAGAAACCGCCATAACCTTATTAACTTCAGTATCATTCATATATTTCATTCGATTTGTAATAACAATTAATCCTAACTCTATTCAGTATTTCAATTAAGTCTCATTACATTTCATTTGACTCTTAATATGATCACTATTTTCACTCATTGCTTTCCTATTCTTACTATTTAATTTTTTATGAATCTACATTATGTATTTGTGAGATACAGTCATCCCACCGAAATTTGACAATGTGTCAAGGATGTTGCAGCTATAATGAGCCAGTCCGAAACATTTTGTTGCTGTATAGAACAATGCTAATTATTCAAAAATTTTAAATTGTATAAACGATATATATTTCAAACCTTGTCGTATATAATTTGAACAATGAATGAAAAATAAAAACAGCCTTAGAACACCAAAAATGAAATAATGCATCACCTGAAAGCTAAATTAATGACTTTTGTTCAGTTTTTCAGTGCAAGTAAAGATGATTACCAAAAAAATAACTTTGGGGCAAATTATATTAATTATATTTGTAAGCAAACATAAAGGGATTGCTACTAAATAATGTTGAATATATTCGAGCGCTTTAACTTTTAATAATTGGATTTGACAAAACAATTAATAAATAATTTTTATTTTCCTATAAATCTGATAGGAAACAATTTCTGGAATACAATGTTAGTTGAATGTAATGACCCCATTGAAAAGTGAACAAGTATTCTCAATAACTGACCAAATGAAAATTTTAATTGTCGCATCTAAAATTAGTCGCAAGAGGAATCAATTGACTAGATACTATCCCATTTTATTTGATCATAAATTTTCAATTATTACACTGTTTATTTATTCTCAATAAACTTAATACAAATACAAATACAAACAAGAAAACGACAGTTTGTCGACAACAATTCACGTGAATTCAATTAAGTCATACTGCAATCTCATAGGCTTTGAGGAAAATATTCAAATACTTGTTCACCAACTAGATAAGTCTAAGCTTATTTCTCTTGATCCAGAGGAAATTGAAAGTCGTATGTAACGGTCTTACGTCATATAAGAAGTTAAGAGACTCCAGAGTCAGCTCAAAGTGCAATTTAACTATCTCAAAAGAAATATATGAAGTACGCTGGGTCTGTCCATTGCGACACATGCGACTGTTCAGAAAGGGATATTGGCAAACATGCTAAGCCCAAAACTCTAACTAGCCTTAAACTCCGAATCAACTTCAATACAGTGTTGATATGCTTATCATTTTTCATTCTGCCAACTCGCACTGGAATAGGTGGGATCAATTTCCGTGTACGCTATTCCAAGGGAAGTGCGTTATAAAGGGAAAAGTGATGGTTTTTTGTCATATAACAAAGTTTTGGACCAGATAAACAGAGATATGCTGTGAAAAGCACCAAGACAGTAATACATGTTGTTCAATGCGTCACTGTATCAACTGCAAGGGATGTCACTAAGTTTCGCGCAAAGAGTGTCCTATCTTCCAAGAAACATTGTAACAATAGCAAATCAAGAAATAAACATAGCAAATGTTTGGCACATACATGAAGGAAAGAAAAAAAAACAATGTATAAGCATATACCAAAAAACAAAACCAAATGAGGAACTTAACAAAATCTTCAAAAAGATAAATAACTTCACAAATGTGCAAACTGAATTTGATATATTTGCAAAACAAAGAGGTATACACTTCATGCAATGTAGCTAGGGGGCTTTTAGTTAACCAACGATGGAATAGGAAATGTAATAAGGATGCCGCTAACAAAAATTAGCTCCAAGGTCAAGGTTCCTCAACTATAAGCAATAAAAATGTGCTTTTGAGGCTAAAAAGCGTTGGAAATAATTTTGCGATAGCATTGACAGTACTACCAAATGAGTGATGGGAAAAAATAAATTCCATAAAAGAATTGACGCAATACATACCCCCAATATTTGCAAAAATAGCATGTTTTGGATTTTGCAGGTACCATAACAGATCCAAGGGGTCCAGTTGAATGGCAATAGATGGACCTATGGTCGATAATTAAAGTAGTTCACCAAGAATCGATGAAATTTGGAATGGTCATTTAAATCATCAGAACCAAAGAATGATTGAAGGGATGCTCAATCTAGACAATGAGGAACAATATTGCATCTTTAAAAACCGATTGTGCGGTAAAAAGCAACCGTTATATATTAGAATGTTACTAACCTAAAGGGGGACTTTGATAACGTCAATATTAATCCACCGATCGGTCACGAGGTACCACAGGGTTGCGTCCTCAGACCATTATGGTTTATTGTTAAGTGTACTCATAAAATTGACTTCAGGATCTAAAGTACCAGCTTTTGCAGATTACTTTAAAATCTATACGTATACCCCCTTTTCACCTTAAAATA
>JXPQ01026159.1:6846-18720 GCA_001014675.1 Ephydra gracilis
CTTATTGAATTAAATGTGGGTTGTGGGAACATTGAGTTATTGGGCACAGGTGTCACAATTACAGCAAATCCTGATGGGCGTGGCGTGTTCGGATTAGTTGAGAAAACGTCTCGTACAAGATCTTCAATATTGGCATTTTGCTGTGCTATTCCTAGCGCCAAAATAGCTGTTAAGTACACAAAGTATAACATATTTAACTGAAATAAAAAGGAAAATTAAATCTCATCAATATTTTATGAATCATTTAAATGATTTCTTAAATTTTAAAATGTGGATTAAGCAAAATAACTTTTTCGACCACATTTTTTAGAAACTAGCATTAATCCTGTTATACTCTCACCAGCACGTGCAAGAAAAATGGGGAATCTGTATACAAGCTTTGTTCGTATATTTCTAACAGCCAAAACCAGTATTCAGAGACCTATTGAAGTCAATACGGATATGATCACCATCACCATAGTAATTGATTTAGTCATGTTTGTCCGTCCGCACGTCCGTAGCCGAAAAGTAGAAAGAAGGATTTGAGCCAGAGTAACGAAATTTGGTACATATAGTCTATGGAAAAACGATAGGTAGAATAATGACTTTGACCTATTTGTTCTGAATTAGGTGCGTAAGCCTGCTGCTGCCGTCAGAATTATCATTTTTCAATGACATTTCGAAATTAAGCTGGTAATTAAGGCATTCAATCGTGTTTAAAAAATTCACTTGATTGCATTAAAATCACTAGTAAATCCAGAATTATATAATTATAAAGTCCTGAAATAGCGTTTATGAAGATTACCAACAGTTCTCACACATAGTTAAAAACATGGACTACATTGGAGGAAAAGTTTCTCCATTAAATCTGTGTTCTGTGTCAGTAATAAGTGTAAATGAATATAGGTAATGTGGTATCTCTAGTGTTCACAATGGAAACACTAATGCAGAATCGCACATAGTTCTCATACAAATTCAACGAAATGTCATTATTGCATGAACATAACTATAATCAATGTTCAAAAAATTGGTTAGTGGGCTGAGAGTTGGTGGTGCGTGCAGAATACATATATAGTCCCAATACAGATTTTAGTGCAGTGTTATCCACAGGCATGTTATAAATTTTACAAAATATCAGTACCGACGAACATAAATATAATCAATATCTGTAACGAAAATGTGAGTGATTGGAAGAACATCAGAGTTACCTTCAGAACACCTATGTAGTCTCAATAAGATTAATGCTGGATTATACACAATTTTTAAATTTTCTGAAATTTTAGTACTGAGTGAACACAAGTATAATCAATGTGTGCACCAAAAATAGGCTTGATCTCATGAAAATTAGAAATACCTCCAGTACTCCTATGTGACAAAAATTAAGAGGTAAATGCTAAATTATGCATATGCATGGTTGTAATTGTACAAAAGTTCGGTATTGACTGAATGTAATCAAAGTCTGTATTAAAGATGGACTTGATTGCATGAAAACCAGAGCGACCTCGAGAACACCTATGTCGTTGTTTTGAAGATGTTACTGCTTGATCACGCATAGTTTACTATTCAATTTAAATTCATCTAAATTAAATTTAAATTTTGCGAAACTCTAGTATTTTGAGATCATATATATAATTTATATGCGTATTATCGAATCGTTGAAAGTAAAAAACTATGTGGTCTATCTACAAAAAAAATTTGCCGTAATTTACGAAATTAACCCAGAGTAATTTAAACTACTTTATTATTTTTTATTTAATAATCAAGTGTCATGCTTGATACTAATTGAACTTTTTTACATAGTTTTTTTCATGATTCCTTTTTATTTCTAAAAGGAAAATACCAAATATTTTGTTATTGCTCTACATTCAGCTTACACCTTCTCGCAAACTTAGTTATCAGTCGCATGAAGCTAACCGTATAAATGAATCTTAAATCAAATAGAACAACATGGGAAATTTTAAAATTTTAAAATTTTTAAAATTTGAAAATATTTTCAAGAATTTTTGAATAATTTGTTTTTAAAAAACACTGGCAAAATGTATTCAAGGCTACAAATATGTTTCTCCGCGAGGTGCAATTACAAAATTCGGTATTTTATGATTTACTTGGTCAACTCAAACAAAAAAACTGTTGCACTTTTAATACTTTACACAACTTGTGCGGCGAATACTTTTTTGTTGTATGGTCATGCTTGTGTGAATTGGAAGTACTGTATACTAACTACGCAATATTCGTTATACTTATCTTAATTGGACAAGTTCCTGCAGAATTATATTATTAAATATATGAACCCTATTCGCGTACTTATTGTTTGAATTTAATATTAATTATACGTGTGCAATGTCTTTTTTATGCTTTTTGTTTTTCATACATTTTATTGACTTTATTTAAAGAGTTTATTTACTTTATATGATTCCCAGGCCTGTTAAACAAATACTTTAATTTTTCAATACTTTTTATATTTATGTAAAAATAGCTTAGTTGTTTTGCAACATATTCCCCTGCATGGCCAATAAACTTAAAAAAAAAAAATCTGAATTAATTGGCTTCAGCGTGCCTTATAAAGCCATACAGTGAAGAAAATCATTTGTGTTGTCTAAGGGTGTGTCTTTCACTCACACTAAAGTTGCGGATATCATTGGCTGTAGTAAGCTTGATGTTGCTGCCATATTCTCCCAAGTCACGGACAAGTGTGAATATTAGCAGGAATATCACCCTGGAAGTTCGAAGATGCTAATACTATGGGTTCAGTAAGAAATACAGTGAAAATAAACAAAATGAGCATACAAAAGTTGCCCTTAATAGCTGAAAAGCTGAAAAAGGTTGGGTATTCAAAATCCCACTAGCATGCTTTGAGTATTTTGGAGAGGAAAAAACTTACATATATTTTGTGACTAACTATGTCGAAAACGATGTGTGGAATCATAACTTGTATAAAATATTTAACTACAACGATTAGTAAGATCAGAACACTCACATTTTGGCTGAATAGTTCCTAGGCTAACATGGAAAAAACCAGACACTTTTTTGAAACCATTTGTATGGTTCAATTTATATTTAACCGCAACATAGGCCACCGTTTGAGCGACTGTTCCGTTATCGGCGTTTAAATTCCTTTCCAGCGAGTATTCTTTGGAACAATAGAAGTAGAAGCAATTCGAATCCTATTTTATGCAATTTTCAAATCGTATTTGTGATACGGTGAATTATTCTGATGGCACAACACTTTATTGAATGGAATGGGTTATCTGGGATTTCGTCCTATCAACGTTTAAATAACCCTATGATGAAGTCGCTGTTAATGGTTCTGTATACCAAAGTACTGCAGCTATAAGTTTGCCAGCAGACTGTTGCATGTCCGTACGCGTTGGTATTTTTGCACAACAAATAACAATTGTGTTGATTCCGTTATAAAATTATTGAGCCATCATCACATATCGACGCATAAGTTCGGGTTTGTTTTCGTTGAACAGCTTCATACACTTCTGAAAGTCATTTATTTCCTATTTTTATTATTTTTTTTGATAGATGGTAAACTCGTGCTGTGCCCATTTTAAATGAAAATTTGGTATACACAGACAATTTTAAACGATATATCTCAAACGTTCCTTTGATATTTTTCAGCGTCAGCTATCTGGATCAACTACACTTTGCGGTAATCTTAATTTATTTTGTGAGCACCATCTATGTATTAGCCTACGAAAGGTCAAAACCAGGTAGTAAACATCTTGAAGTTTTAACAACAATATGACCAAAATAATGGATACTACCAGAAATCCAATAGTATTCCATATTGAACTTGAAAATATCAAAAGATATATTACTGTTGACAGACATAAAAGCGTTCGTTGTAATTCCAATTACAGTGATTCAGACAGTTTATTCAACGACAAAAGGTTTTAATTGATCCATTTCACCAATGCTCAAATTGTAAATTCTTAGTCTTAAATCTAGCAAAGAGTGTAGTTGGAATATAGCTCTTCGGATATAGTTTGGAACAGGATATTGTAGCTTAGTGCAGAAAAATTGTTTAAAATAAAACTTTTGCACTCTAGGGTACACTAGTGAACGTAACTAATACACCGCATACAAAATATTATACAAAATATCCCCTTGACAAGTGTAACACAAAATACGTCCTTAATTCACGTTTCTTTAAGAAGTGTGGTTATAAAACTATTATTTATGACACAGAATTCTTTTAAGTTCTTTCTACACAAGAAGACGCTTTTGGTCTTAGTTTCCAGTTAATGCAAGTAACAGCTTAATAGCGGATGCGGAAACTGCCAACTAAGCAAACAAAAGTCAATGAGACCATAAGGTTAATTTTAATTTCTTTTAAGTACGAATATAACAACAGGCGTATCAATGATGATTTCCAAATTAAGAATTTGATACCAGGACTGTAGCTTGGGTAATTATGAATGATGGACTGACAAAAAAATACTAAAAGACAAGGTCAACAGTGATTTGGATATAAAATAAACGAAAAAACAATACCATTAATTCTAAGCGCAAAAACTATTTTAACCCAACTTCATTAATTCATTGAAACAAAATGATATACGCAAAACTAAGGTATTGCAAAACAAAAACAAACTGAAGATATAAAGCCTTATTATTGAAAAGTTTATGAAAGGATGGCAAATCAATGAAATCATGAAAGGAAAAGGCCAAAACTGGAAGTATGACGATATAAAAATTGGAATGAATTTGAGGATGAAAAACAAGCCCGCTGAAGAAATATAGCCACAAATCTATTGAAAAAAGGGATTTTAGATTTTATTCTTTATTGCTTTGTCAGTTTTCAAATAAATACTATTTCGGGTTTAGTGCTTTGTGGCTTTCGAGTTATTTATAAAACCTTAAAGTCTTTACTAATATGTAGCACTTGGGTCATTTTATGGTCTTTTTAAAAAGGGTAAAAAATAAAGCACTCCCGGAAAATCTAGTGGGTTGGAATATCTAATAAAAATTCAGTACGAATTGTTTTTAAGAAAACGCTGTTTAAATATTTTACAGCACGAGAAAAAATTACCCGATTCATAAATAAATTTACCATAACGTGAGAAATGTGGCGTGACATTGTACTAGTTCTGAAAATGTTACCATATGCTTTTATCATTCGTTAATTTCATCATTACTTAAGAATAAAATACATCATACACGGATGCAACTATTAATTGGTTTGGTGTAATTCATTAGAATTACATTTACATTCAAAAAAGATGCTTTTCTTGTGTGTCAAATATAAACACTGATTCTATTTCATTCCGTTATTGTTGTAGCGTAAAACAACAGAAAATGTTGCTTTGTCATGAACACAACTAAACCGTTCCATATTATAATACTATATATAATAATACTATTATCAACACTTTCAAGCAAATGCAAACAATTTTCATACGTTTAGCAACACACTGTTCAGGATTACCAATCCTGACATTACGAAGAGTAAGATACATTTTAGAATATTACGTTCTTAGCGCTTTGCCCTTAACGCCGGTTTTCGCATCATGCGTAATTTCAAAACATGTGATATTGCTTGCACTACCATACCATACAAAATTTATTTCTGGATGCATAAAAAATACAGGGAGGAATTAGAAGATCTTGACAAAAGCACGTTGTATTGAAATGCATGTATTGAAATTACTGGCAGGAAATAGAAGGTATTGAATAAAGCATGTTCTAGCAATAGTTTATATTATATGTATTTCTATAATCTCAAAAAAATAAGAAACTGCTAAAAAATGAGGTAGTGCGCTAGATTTACCAGGTGCAAAATAAAACACAAACAAATCAAATAAATTGCTTTTACTAGGTCATTCTAGCTTCTAATGTATTGCAAGCTACTAAAAAATTCCAGTCCAGTAAAAAAGAACTTAAAACTTACAGTCGACTTAGCTCTGTATTGATTTCGAAATTTGTGCTTATATTTCTGAAGCCCTTTTGTTGTGTCCAATTTCAATGAATCATGCATAGCGAAGCAAAGCAAAGCAATATACAATTAATCGGAGTTCAAAAAGCTTTTAGTTAATGTTGAAATAGTGAAGAAAACCAATATATGACAAAAATCTATCTGTAACTACGTAATACGTAAGGTGTTTGCAAGCAACACCAATTGTAGACATTAGTCTTACAACAAACGCACATCGAGTTTTCCAGATATAAACACATGATTTGAAGAAAAACCTGCAATCCACGCAAAAATCATAAGCACATTCATAATTAATTTTTTAAAAAGGAAAAAAATTACGTCGGGGAAAACGCATAGTCCATGTTTGATAATTAAAAAAAATGAAAAATTTCTAAAATCATCCAATGAATACAATCCAATTTGATATGCAAAACGAATACTAGCACATTACTAGACGCTGTTGTTCCAAAAATCAAGCAATTGATAGTGGTAGTCATGCAATTGACAAAATGGCGTTATTTTTTATTACGCTTGATGAAACTGCTCCAGTATTGAAAAAAAAATAATAATAAAATAAACTAAACTAAATAAATAAATTGAATCCAGTTAAGTAGAGGAAAATTAAAAAGATAAAAGATATTAAATTAAGAAGAGAGTATATGTAAAACCTGTTTTTAATATAACTTTAGCATAAATAAAATCAATATGAATTCAAAAATAGGCATAATTTGATGGAAGTCTCTATTGGGAACCCATAGGTTAACTTTATTTTTGGAATTCACATTGAGTATATTTATACTCACCCCGAAGTATTGTTTGGATCTTAACCTTCGATCTAACATTATCCACAGAACATGGTCACTGTCATGTCGTAACTTTACTTCAGTCTTTCTTTCTAAATTTTATATGAGGATGGACACACACAAATTTTATATGAGGATGGCTACTGAATTGACGCTGTAGTGATGCTGTTCATAGCGGTCTACATTTCAATGGGATCAAGGTATGAGCAAAGGTAATATACACTTTGGTAATTCCATTGGCGATATTTATAATAAATTATGGCAGTTCCAAGTTAGTCGTGCTGAAAGTTTTTCTAACAATTAAAAAGTCCAACGCAGGTTGGTGACTGTTTTCTCCGAATTCCATTGCTCTGATTAAAATTGAAAATCTCTACTTCATCGATAACAGCAATACGAGGGGTCCAAAAGTGCCGCTGGATTTTAATTATTTGACTTTGCAAACATTTCAGGAGATTGGAAATAGCCTATGAACGATAGGTCTGTGTACTTTTACTAGTTCCTTATATATTCGTATAATGCATATGCATATACATAGATGTCACTTCGGCGAATTATGTCCACAAAATCGGCGTACGTGACAGGTTTCATGTTAAACAATAACCATACAAGTGTAATTGGGCTATGTACAGTGTTCGATATAAAACAGTTTTATATAAGTAAAAAATGCTTGTACGAAACCAACTGAAATGCAAAATTTTTATATCTATTATACTATATACTAAGAACTCGGTTGTACGGAAAACAGATTTTAAAGTATTTTTGATGTCAACAAAAAATCCATTGCAGTGTAATAACCAGAATGCTTACCGGGAAATGAAATTGGCATACCCTATAAATATAACAAATAGGCCCGTACGGCATAAATTTTTATTAGATCTTAATCATCATATACCAATTTAAGTTCAATTACAAATAATTTTTATTACGCGAACAAGTCCATACCATTGAAGGTTATGTGTTGGATTCATCCTGAAGAAGCACTAACCCGTCCAAAGTGCTTTGTGGGCTTTCTTTTAGGACCAAATTCTGAAATAATTCAAAGCTGGCTAAGGAAGGCATTTGGAAGGATAATGATTCTAATAATGCGTACAAAAATTGTGCAAATACTGACCAACTAATCGGTTACAATGAGGTTGCCTAATGTTTCATCGTTTTGATTGCTTAAGAAATCGACTACTGTTTTGGCGAAGGTCGGCTGTCATGTCGAGAACCTGTTCAAAAACATAGAAATGAAGCAAATTTTTGATTTAAAATATTTTGGTTCTCCTGAAATAGAGATCTTTATAATATTAAAAGAAATTTGTTTTTTTGCTGTGACTAAGACTAGCGCAAACAACCTTTTTAAACAATATTAAGAACAGCAGCAAGGCATCCATTGAAAATTAAACAGCGGTACGTGGTTTTCGTGAAGAAAAGACAGAGCTTGAAAGCAAGCTTAGAGTTGCTATTAAAATTGTTTTCTCATTGTTTCTTATTATTGGGAATTCGTAATTATTGAAGCACTCTCCGCTGAAGACCGCCAAGCATTCATCGTTAATCCCTTCCCGGATGACAACAATACCTTACAAAGCAAGCTTAGTTTGTGTGCAGGCGAACCGGTTATGTTTTTGCTCTCATTTGTTTTATGAGGCTATGGTAATTTTATTGATTACTCTGCTTTAAGACTTCTTTCGGGTACAACCCTGTGATGTCTCGCAACTTCACAGTGATTTAAAATAAGCTACGCCGATCTGCACAAGATTTTGGGTTTGTTTTGGAAGGAGATTAGTTTCAAGTGCAATATCGTCCAAGAGATAGAATTGCCGGTGTTTTAGACATATGCACTTTGCCTTATCGTTCCTTAGTAAAAGTGAAAGATCCTGTTGAATAAGTCTGTCTTAATCCGTGTGTTATGTATAAGAATGAAAGAAAGTATGTAAGAAAGAAGTTTCTTGAAAAATCACATAGATTTCAGATATCTGCCAAGAACTGTATTTTAACTCTTTTAAATAATCGACAAAATTGTGTACAAATTTTAAAATTCTAATTGGTAAAGCGCTCGATCAAACTGTGTGTTTTCTTCATTTGTAGGAGCGTAATATTCCTGGGTTACGTGGTGCTAAGGAATTTTTCTTTTTAAAAATTAAAGGCCTTAAATCAAAGATTGAAATTAAATTATGAAACTAGCTTAGGAAATTCACTTTTTCATAATGAGCTAACGTCCACCAATAGCGTTTAACATCAATTGTTTCGTTTTCTCTGAAAATATTAATAACTGTTCATCATTTTAAAAAATATATTTTCTGAAGTTTGATAATTATACGTTTGTGCGTAGCAAGCAAAATTAAAAAATATGTATTTTTCTCGATATTGAACTTCTCTGTTAAGTTTAATTGTGCTATTTGGACATGGGTTAAATACAATTTTAATGCATACATTTAATTCAAAGTGTTTTAAAAGATAACAACAAATACAGGAAGGAGTAAAATATTGTTCATGTGCTAATATTTAGAATTTAGGTTTCATATATAGAATCACAACAAATTAGATAAAATATGAAAATCCAAAATATCCCAATTAACGAATTTATCTAAATGTCTTTCAATTAAAGATTCAAGAAGTGTGCACGTAATAGAATGACCACAGTTGTTTTCCAAAATCATTTCTGAAGGACAGGAAAATAGTAATAGTGGCTCTCTACTCAAATTAAATGTCGATAACACAATGAAAATATTTGCGAACCTGAGGATAAACAGTGTAATTTGCTTGATATTTTTAATACTAAATGGAAGGTGCATGAAAAAATAATGCTTGATTAAAATTAATGACAATATTACAATATTTAAAATAACAATTTATCATATGTTGTACAGATGTTATTCTAAATTCGATTAACAATCTTTCGTCTAAGCAAATATTCGGTTGTTTTTGTTGATTTTGCTAAATCTGACAATTTAATTTTAAATCCAGGCTGTTTCAAGTTTATTGATCTTTTAAAAGGTTGTGGAGCGGCTTTATGTATCATTTCTTAAAATTACGGACTGTCATACACAGGTACCGATTAACCATTTTATTCATGCTTCTGTTGCTTTCGAAATGCTATCTCATTTCATGTTCAATTAAATTTTTTATAAATAATCACATCTAAGAATGTACTTTATTTTTAAAGAATATTATCAAAAGTATGTGTTGTATTTTTGAAAAATTTTTTACATTTCTTGTCATGTCATTTAATACGAAAAAGTCGTTTTACTCATTAAGAAACATCTTATTACCAAACAGTTCAATGAATTTTTAAAAAATTAATAAAAGTATAATCCCTAATCAATATGGTGACAACATGGAAAGATGGGAAAAATGAAAAACTTTCAAATAAAATGTGACATTTTCTACGGTGACTTGTCATGTAAAAAAATTATGATGTTTGATAAAAAACTTAGTGCATGTTTTATTAACAAAAATCTAATTTTTTATAAAGTATGCAATTTCTTCGCACTTCTTCGAATTATTTGTCCTTTTGATATTTGTTGGTTCAACATTTGTGAGCCGCTAGTTAACTTTATTCATTTGTTTTTAACCTTGAAATTTTTTAAAATTTTAATGAATCATTTGATTCGATTTATTTACCTACAGTGAGCAGTCCGTAAACTAGTACTACAAACTTGCACTGTTTTATTAAAACTGACATAAAATTAGCCGGATGAGACTAAATTGTTTGTGATAAGTAAAACGTTGATGAAGTGAGAAGATTTCAAAACTAGTTTTGATCTCGAATTTCAATTTTATGCAAAACTCAGTTTACATACTGGGTGTTGAGTGATATATGATTCATTCACACCGTACGATGAAATTGATTTGAGTGAGAACGCAATTAGGATGCACTCAATATATATATATATATTTACAAACAAACATAAAAACTGCTATCAATTCATTGCTTGCCAAGATGAGTATGTCACTCTTCACCGCCGTTTGCTCTTTGAAGAAAGTAATTTGTTTTCGCTGATAATAATTTTGTCACGCGGCAATATTCGCTTTTGGTATTTATTACCAAGATAAGTAAGAACTTAGTTGCCTGTAAATTTGTTCCATTGCAATATATTTAGAAAGAATCAAAACAAAATTTTCTATCGAATTCTTCTGTTTCATTCAAATTTTTTATATTTCTAACATAATTTTTTATTTGAGTGAGTTATTAATATTGGATTTCTTTTTCTAGAACTGCCTTAATATTCATATTCCTGCTATTTGACGGAAGAATTAAGCACAAAAAATATATATTCAATGGGTAGAAAGTAGACTATATGATGCTGTGCTGCTAATTGATCTATGCTTTCGTTCCTTTGATTTGCAATTAGTCTTGTTGGATTTTTAACTCTCCAATCCATATTTCTTTCTTTAGGTATGCATTGAACTATATTTTTGTGCTAACTTTTAGTAGAAAGATAATAACAACAATTTAGAGGCTAATGCTGCTATAGTAATATGATGTAAAATTGTTTTTTATTGAATTTAATAAAATTTTTTGTGAATGCTTCATATATTATTTATTATTTTATTCCTGCAGATATTGCATTTTCTGCAGACAAGCCTTATTGGCCTTGTGAAATGGACTTCTTGCAAGGATTTTATCTGTTTTTTCCTAATTTATTATTTTTATAATTTTATTTTTTAATTCAACTCCAGATTACATAAATTTAATTAATTTATGAACTTCTTTCAACTTCTTTAACTTGACTTCAGTCAGTTTACCCGTGAAATCGGAACTATACGATCTTGATGATGTACTTGTTAGTTGTAACTAATTTGTTCATATTTTCATTTTTAATTGATAATTAGTTTTTGATTGACAAGCTCATAAATAATTTTATTTTATGGTTTCTGGAGTATTTATTATATTTTTTTAGCTGTGAAAAATTCATTCTTATTGTTAATTACGCTAATTAATTAATTATCATTTAACCTTATATTTATGATTAAACTTAAATACACTTTTTAAATTTGAGTATTTATATGAAGTATTAAGTCTCTTTCTGGGATTTCCTAATTCCTTCAAGTTCAAATTAAAGCTTAGCATAGTATAAAAGAAACATAAGTATAATACGTTAATCAACATGTTCCCGGAATGAATTCAGGAAATAGAAGTAAAAAAATTATATATCCACATCGATATTGTGCCCTCCAAAGTACTTA
>JXPQ01026237.1:27172-42057 GCA_001014675.1 Ephydra gracilis
TTTTGAATGGGGTAATCGACAAGGACGCGAACAGAACTGAAGTTTTTGCGATGTATAAGCTTCTTGAGCAGTATGAGTTCAACTTCCTGAGTTTGGGTGGAGTCCTATGCATTTGAATCTTACAAAATAACAATTGTTAATAAATTATTGAAGATGGGGAAAATGAAAAAATATGAAAATGAAAAGACATGAAAAGATACATTAATCCTTAAAACAAATCGAAAAATTCATAACGAGAAAATCTATGCATCGTCATAATCGCTCATTAATTAATTTTTTTGCCAAAAGCCATGAACGCAGTGGCATCTGCCTACTTTCATCACGCAATCATATCGATATCATCAAAACCAGGCGTTGTAAGAGTTTCAAGAAAATAGTTTCATTACGACCATGCTCTTTTTTAGACTTCTATTATTTCAAAAATCTTAAAAGTTACGAGAATAGCGGAACGCGCTGTCTGAGACTTCGAATGGTAGAAAAAAGGTTCCTTGAAGCTTCTCAACGTAATTTCGCAAATCCGAAGGTGTACAGCCAATACGCTTCGGCACAACTGGGTGTCGAGTTGTGGTGCCCCATCGTCGTATACCAATGGAACATCTCCTTTTAAAGTCCGTTTAGAAAAATATTTCTGAAGAAAAAATAAGGAATTGTAAATATAGCATAAACAGCTAGTCATTTCATTTGTGTAATGTAGGTAATTAAAATTATGTTCAAACATTACGAAGATTCTTAATTGCATTACGGATTCACTCATAAAACATGTAATCTGTTAAACTTACAGTATTGCCATTGCATATATATACAGCAATAATTTTATTCCAAAACGAATTAAATAAATACCCTTAAATTTAAAAAATGGATGTGCTTGACGCCAATCACGTGCACACTTTTTGAGTACACATACAGCCCCAAACATCCGCAATGCAAATTACTCTATTAAATTATTGTTAAGCAAATGAGACATTGCATTGCACTGTTCGTTACTATCGAATCTTCAATTTGCGATTAATTATCATTTATTTTTAAAACAAAATATGATGTATAATACACATCTTCTCCTGCCTACTCAGTCATTAATTAATATTCAATCTTTTTGAATTTGAATACACTAAACTTTAATTCCCTTAGCAAATAAAATAACATTTTTTCTTGCCTTAAGACAGAATCTACTTAGCTTAGAACTATATTTTAAATTTGCGCGATTGTGATGATTTATTCTTTAAAATATGAATTAAAGATGTATTTAATAATCCGTCACAGCAGAACATAATACCTGCAACTCAATTATGGATTAATAATACGTTATAATTTCTAGTAATCTATTGCAATGTTTTTTTTTAGTATCATTATTTTTATTTGACTTTTTAGATAAATTGGTTAATCTATATCGAATTTATATATGTAGTGTCAATTATGCGCGAAAACAATGGGTAAACAAGTTTATTTTTAATTAAGAGTTGAAAGATAATTCAAAAAATCAGTATTTTAAGGGCCCTGAATCAAAGTCCAAAACGTGGAATTTAAATTCCTTCAGTTTTTCATATATCGAGGCCTGTGTTAGAAAAACAGGCTTCCAAATATTTGAAATAATAAAAAAAATATTAGGAGCATTCAAGATATTATGGAATTATTAACTTATTACACAAATTTTTTTGGGTCCTATAGTGAAATTAATCTTCATAAAATTTTTAATTTAGTTAAGAAACGACGCAGGAATAGAATCCCGACAATTTTCGTATTTTCGAATTTTCGTACATTTTAATGGACTGATCTTGAGATTTACATATTCGAATTCTAGACCAACTACGCGGATATCACTCGCTTAACGCAGACATCATCGGTTCTTATTTTATTGGCAAACAATGTCATTAGTCTCTGGACTACGTTTGTCGCAGTTTGTGCTCGAAAGCCTTGCACATCGAAACACCCGTCAGTAGTGACAAAACCTAAAAATTTGTGCTTTCAGATTGAAATGGAGCGTTTTAAAATATTTGAAAGGTTTAGCAGCAGCACTGCATGCTCAATGTATGCCATCAGGCAGAATTCATTCTGCATCATTGCCTGCTGTAGCCTATGTAAATCCTCTCGTACCCTTTTTTTAAGAAGGAATACTGCGTCAGAATACTCTTGATTTGATGATTATGTGATGCTGAAAAAAGAATGCGAAAGCAATATATCGGTCTTGTTCACTTCCTTATTTACCTCAGATGCAGGAAAAGGTGTCTGTGAAACAACCACGTCTTCCTTGAATACGATTTTCATTTTGGATGAGGTTCTCCAATATCACTCAGATATCCAAAATTCTGCTGTCCGTATTGTAGATGCTTGCTACTGTTTGATTTTCGATTGATAACAACTTTCATAACTTACCCAAATCATAAATCTTAATACTAGCGTTGATAATCGCGGTGACGGGACGTGTGCTATTTTAATGTCTTGGAATATGCATACCATCAGTCTACTCCAAAAATAATGTTAACCAGCCCCGAAATAGTTGGTCAGACTGTTGCCCGCAGTTCATAGGAGCAACCGATGGGTGTACTATCTGGCAGTCATTACAGTGTTTCTTTTTGATAGCTTAAGGTTTTAAAGAAACAAATGACTGTGCTTCCCCGTGTTTGTTGTTCTGATGTGAAATAATGAATACATGTCCCATCAATATTACTAAGAATCTAACTAAGAATTATGAATTAGTTGTTGTTTTAGGTCGATACTGAGCACTCGTGGGTCTCACTTTAAAATAACCCATCGCATACCGAAATATTAGTGCACGATATATGCAAAGGCATCCTACAAACTCATAACTCTACAGATGTCAAATTTCTGCTGAAGTCCTTTGAATTTTATGGGTAACTTAAATTTATTTAGATTTAATACTCCTGCCAACTTTTTTTAGCGTTCGAACTTTTCAACCCATCTGCTTCAGTTTAAAACAGACAATTCACAAAGCTCAATGAAATGCATGAAAATCAATTAAAAGAAAAATGCAAAATAAATTCTCTAGATACGAATAGCAGAAAACGCCTACTCGTGGACCTATTTTATGATGATATATTCATAATAATAATCACATTTATTAATATTAAACTTAGTTTATAAGTGTGACTAATTTTTCTTAACGTTTAGGATAATCCCTTGACGATGGTTTATCGTGTTTGTGAGTAATTCTGCTTTAAGCTCTTTTTTTGAGCAACATCGGTATGCTACAAATGCCTCCGATTTAATTTGATTTAATTTGTTTAATTTCTCTTATAATATATAATAGTTATAACAAAATATGATAATATTCAGTTTAATGAAACAAATGTTTTTATCTGATATCAGAAACATCAATACAGGAATTGATTTAGCCATGCCCGTTCGCTTGCTCGATTTACCAGATTAAACTCACATATTATTTAAAATATCGAAATTTGGATTAACTCAATATCAGAAAAAGAGGTGTACTTATGGACCTCCAATATTTATGGGATCTTGATATTTTTGGTATCTTCAGTTCATCTCTTTATTCGAGTTGAAGTATTCGAATAAATCGGATTTAAATCCGATTCAATAATAAAAATTAATTACTTGTACGAATGTTCACACTTTGGATAAAAGAAATATTATAAATGGGATAGCTAAAAATGATAGTGATTGCATGAAATGCAGAAGAATTTTCAGTTCACCTATGCGGTCTGAAAAGACGGTTTTCATAAAAATTAACCAACCTTATGAATCAATTCTATGAAATTTCCATGCATTTTATCTTATTCGCATCATTGAGATTCTCATTATTTTTTAAAGTGGCCACTGATGCAATAAACTGTTTATGATAGGAAAAATCACATTCGGCATAATATCAGGCTGTTGTAACTATAATCGTTTTTGGGACTTACTTGCACTAATCGATCACATCACATTTTCATTTAAAGAGGTGTATTCCCATTGTGTCTTTTGCATTTGAATGCTGTTTCGCTCGTATTATTGTATATCTGTACACAATATCAAAGGGGATTAAATCCAATGAAATTGGCTAAACAGGAAGTCCTCAGGCTGTTACTTATTTAAGCACTATTCATTAAGCATCTGTTATAGTTTCACGTGTTTGGCCTGCCGACGATTGAAGTTGTTGCGGAACTAACGATACGCGTGTCCACTAGCTAATATCACCTGGTTGCGCGATCTTTAACGGGATTAATAAATGCACGCATGCATCTTAAAATATATTAGTTTAATTAACATTATGTCCTCGGTACAATTAAACTTTTATGTTATTATGTTATGCAATTTAATGTACATATAAAACAAAAATATTGCTTTATCTACGCAATGTTAATTGAACCGACTCTCTCGGTGATTACTTCTTACAAAGCTTATTATACTTTTTTCAAACAAAGTAACTACTGCTTTAGCTTTGGGTCCAATCAAACAAATTTTCATTTCGAAAAGAATAATATCATTCGTAAGACAGAATATAAATAAAAAAATCATAAGATAATTTTTTTTATGATATTCATTGCACGTTGAACATGATAAGGAGAAAAATTATATGTAGTGTTTACATATAAACATCAATGAAAGACTACGCTTCAAATAATTCCAAATGAAATTATTTAATTTCTGACCAGACAACGCTGATTGCCCTGTAGCGACTACATTCTTGACAGTTCAAATCATTTCAATACAAATTCCGCAATATGCTACCTCAGTGCGCATCACAATTCGCAGTGGCAATCATTTCTTAATTGAACTTTCAATTTCTACGGCAATTACATCAAATATATATTTATGCAAATGACTCATTATTGTAAATTATTAACACGTTCCACAAAAAATAAAAAGATACAAATAATTTTGCTCATCACAAATAGCAATTAATGAAAACAATAAAAAAGCAATTAACAGAATAAAAAAAAATATTTTGTTAACAATTTTAGAGATTTTTTATAGTTTCATTATTTATACTTGATTGATGACAGCTTTATTCTCTTTTTTATAAGATATGAAAAAAAATAATGAAAAACAAAGTTGATGGAAACCTGTTTGCATGATAGCACCTTTTTTTTGGAATTGATCCGCTATTTAATAAATGTAATTTTTATCGAAAAAAAATGTAAATATTATTAATTATTTGCTGTCGCCTTTTGCAATTTAAATAATTTTAAGCATTGAATTATTATTAAGATTTGGATACAAGCAATACGTATGGGTAATCGAACTCTACTCCGCAATTTCCAATGTACTAGAACATTCCTTAAAATTTATAAATGGCTTTTAAATCAATGCAACTACCACCAGGCACAGAATTTTACTTTTTCAGTAGTATATAGTATATGGTAGTTCTTCTGCTATCAAACTCCTTAAGTCGAATTCGATTGTCATGTAAATAATATTTATTACTAGTGTAAGGAGGTACCGTTCATGTTTTGGGCTGTTTAGGATGAGCGGCAACTTTTATGCACCCCAATAAGATTTATGGTCAGCGGATTGCCGCCTCACCACAATTAGTAAAATCAGTAACATTTAGTGTTTTAATACACGTCGCCACGGTTAATATATTCAAAAAATGTCTGACTTTCCAGAAAGAACGATCTCAAAACGACCCCTTTCAATAACTTCTGTGAAGAATTCCTAAATTAATGATAGTTGACACATAAATGCCATGTACCAATACACAAGTTTCGGGATCAAAGAAATAAGTGACATGAATTGTTTTAACAGAAAGCTTGTAACCTTGAAATATCTTTCGCAAAAACCGGAAATTCAAAAAAGTAAAAGTAATTTAAATGAAAGTCAAGAATACCATTAATTACAATTTTTCGACATTTCTAGCACATTCAATTCTCACAAATTCTCGCTGCAAAAGGCAATTAATCGTATCTCTTCAATTTCTTTGCCAATCAGGCTGGAAATCAAAAATGTATCCGTATTATAAATTATTTATAAGTATAAGCTCGTGCTGAAACTGATATGTCATCGCAAAAAATAAAATGTTGGGCAAATACGTATTGTAGTCATTGACAATTCTAGTGTCTGGAAGGGTTGATGAACTATTACGAGAGTAACAAAAAGAATTGCCATTATTTGTTATTCTTTTACAAACCATTCTTTTTTATTGATACTCAAAACTTAACAGACGCGATATAAATATCATCCGCTAACATTCAGCCCGATCTTTTGTTGAGCTGAATTTAATTTAACATTTCTTTACTAAAATGTCTTAAATAAATTACTGGTATCATCACTCGCATAAAAAACCTCATATTAAAGATCAGAAGTTTTTTGCCTCATTAAACTTGCATAATTATGTGATAGCGGGGATAGCATTTCGCCTTGTGTCAGTGAATGTATGATATGTCGTATTGAGTGCTGAAAATATATAGTCTTTCATATTGGTATTGTATTGTTGTTTATTTAAGCCAAAATAAGCTCATTTGAATTTCAAAATGAAATTATGTATTTGCAATTAAAAAGCTTAAAATTCAAATTCGAAGCGGTGTGAAAGGTACGAAATGTATTAATATGAAGCGCCAATTTTAGTAGACGTAATAAAATCAAACATAATGTGAATTGTTACCTGTATTATTTGTAATCCAGGTATCGTACTTTAAAGTTCTTGTCGCCTCTGAAAAGTCAAACATTACGAAGTTTAAATAAGTATGCGTCAGTATAAATTATATCCTAACCGCAGTAGTTTAATACGCAGTTTAAACTACTTCTGCTTAATCAAATAACACACTGTAGAAACAAAGTTTACCACAGGGCTATAAAATAAAGTAGTCTCTAGTAAGCAATAGGAACTGTTATTGACATGCAGTTTCATGATGTATCGCCATAAACAACCAAATAAAAAAGTAAATAGAAAAGGATTTAATAATACTTTTTGATTCTTCTTGAGATAAATTAAATTATTTTTAATTCTTCATAAAAGTAATAAAATATAAATTAGATCCTTATATACATTTTATGAACACAAGAATACGCATTAATTTGAGATATCAAAGTAAATCTGTAAATTGCAGAATTTTGAAGGCCATTTCCAAATTTTCCATTTTCTTTTGTTATGTTGAACGTAGTTTAAAAGTGCGACGTTACACTTATGGCTGTGGCCTTCGCCATTGTATGATACAACTTCACTAAAAATTATAATTTGTTTTATGAACTGTGCATTATTATGATTAAATATGATCAAATGTTATTTTCCCTTGTTATGAAACTCAGCATAATAACGTGCTTGGAGAAACAAGACAGTAAATGTGGACCTTAGTCGTCGACTGTGTTTAACTGCAGGGGCTATGCAAAGGACTATCTGTTTCGTTAAATGGGGCCGCTTTCGTGCGATTTTAACCTTTAATCGCTGCGATAGATCTATTTTATAGACGTTTCCCTTCCAATTCAGTATAATCGATAATTATAAGAGCATGTGCATCCCAAAATACTGATGCCATAACCTTGCTTGTAGACTGTTGCATCTTTTCACGCTCCATTCACCACGCGAAGTCAACACAGATTACGATTATTTTAAATCTGCTGTGAAATTATGGAATGGACGCATATATTCAGGTTTTTTTAGTCGTTTATGAGCTCGTGTTGCACCCAGTTTAAACAGATTGGCGTACCGAAATATTCATGCACAATATGTTCAGCATGTTCTTACCTTGACAACATCACCTATCTCAATCAATTTTACTTTGCGGTTACCGAAAATTATTTTGTGGGGTTTTTTAATGTTTTCGTCTGTAAGAGCATGCATTCTCGATGGTCATTTCGCTTTGTTTAAACTTGGAAAACTATTCATTACTTTTCAATATATTTTCGCCAAAAAGCAAAGCTTTTTCAGACACGAAATTTTTTATGACTCATTAAAAACCTAACAACGGTTGCTTCACTGAAAATGGTCTATCCCTATACAAACGAAAGCTATCAAATTTGTACACAAGGCTTTAGTTAGTATTTAAATACTTAATTTATTAAACTTATGGCCATTCGAAGCCGTACAGTACCCTTGGAACACCTTAGAATCTAAAAGACTTCACATCAAGGCCCTCTGCATGTTCTTTAAACCGGCGTTAATGATTGTGCACAACGTATGAACCAAAGTCCATGCAATTGAAAAACTGTATATTGGTTTCATACGAATGATAGGATACTTATAAAAATATATACCCATATGGATGTTGATGAACCCATAAATATGTCTAGTTATGTCCGACTATCCGTAGGCAACAAGAAAGGTGGCTTTAATTATTACAAAATTTGACACACATATTCTATAGGAAAATGCTAAAACGAAGCTTGAATTTTCTAAATGTCTAAACCATATTTCGGGTACCTCTAGTGAAACTCTTTATTCTCAAATGGGGTTTTATGGCGGTTACAATCTTAAAATGTGTATAATTTGCATTAAAATTTTTTAATGACGTAGCAAATCAAAGTATTTATGGATTTTCCGAACATATTTATTAGTCGACACCGCTTGTGCACTAACGTGGCCCAAAAAATAAGTTTTAAGCAAAATTTGGCTACATCATCAATAAAATTCATTTAAATACCTTAATTTAGTGGCAATTAATGCTATAAAAGTGTTAATTCAAAATGAGAATGATTGAGTGCAGAGGTATTTCAACAAAATTTAATTACAATCATCAATCATTTTTTGAAATGCTGAGCCCAGGACTGTGCGAGAACGTAATTATCATCGAATTGACGGAATTTCTATTAATTCGGGGTTCCAATAAGGGAATACATGAGACGGTAATACATTTCATAAAAATTGCAAATGTATTGGGAGTTGTCGCAGTTTTAAGTTTTTACATACGTCACCATTCCTATCGGTAAAGTCATTTTAATCTTGGCTTATTCTAAGTCAGGCCTAGAAATAGTGATTAAAAAGTTAGCAAAAAGGTACCAATCGGTACTGCTTATAACAAACATTTATTTGTCCATATCTATTAATCCATCCGCATCCATGATCATCCTTCCACTGGTAAAAAATTATAGATAAAGGATGTATACCAAATTAAATATACATATTGGTTGAAAAAGTTTAAATGCAAATTTTAAGTCAGGCAAGATCCAATCACTGTTGCACATTCATAGAATATACGATGGTTATTGCAGCTTTATGAATTGCTTTATTTTAATACAAATCAAATAATAAATAATTCACTACACTCATCAAATAAACAACGAAATCCCGTTATTTAAGTTGTACCATCGTATACTCAAAATAGACTCATTGAATGAATATCGGAGGTGCATGAAAAATACTTGTGTGGATCAAAAGAAGAGTTGTAATCTATGTCGTCCACAATGAGGGTTTTAATTAAAATTAACTAAACTCATCAATGAAATTCGAAATTCATTTCATTTTACATGTATAATGACATTACATGACATGACTTTACATTATACTGGAAATGGATGAAATTGAATTAATATCAGAAGAAACTCTAATACAACTTGCGAGTAGGAAACTAGTGTTTTCAATGGCAAAATAATAAATAATCTATTCAAAATTGACGTACTTGGAAGAATATTACATATACTTTTAGTACACTTTTGAAGCCTAAGAGCTGTGCTTTTATCGAACAGAAGACTTTTTTTGCAAACCGAACCTAAATAAAAAAAGAACAAAACATTTTTGGAAGATTAAAAAAAAATTTTAAATTGTTGTCGTATATGGATAAGAATGATTATAGTGGTCATGGCATTTATCGATAAAATTGTTATTGTACGCTTTATAGTAAGCCTCAAAATAAGACTCAGTTTTGACGTTTATCTCTTAAGCTTCAGTTCCGACGATTATCTCTTGATCTAAAGGACTTTTTTCCCTGCGATAATTCGTTTTTCGGGGCCAGATTGGGAAGATACAATGGTTGCCCAAGCAATTCGAAGTTTAATTTTCTAGGAATGGGACCGTTTAACCGTAAATTTGTCGCGCAAGCGCTCCAATTCCACTATGTAACACTCATTGTTCATGTTTTTCTCCGCTTTCAAAAAAAAAAATCTCTGATTATAGAATTATGTACAATATACTGATGCCATAATACATTTTGGCGGTGACTCACAACATACAGTCCCCTGAGATGACGATTATTTCGAATCTGGTGCCAAATGGTGGAGCTATGTTTCATCGGGTTTGATATGGGTGAACGGATTGAACTCCTGCTCTTTACCACCAATTCATTTTTGTTTTAGGTAAATTGTCAGCTCCACTTTGAACCGAGATTTGCATACCCAAATCTCCAAGCACAATATTTCCAGCACGTTCCTCTGACACCTCAATAAATCTCAGAACATAGAATAGAACTTTATACGAACACACCAACTCTATATAATTGAAGTGTTCACAATAAATAATAAAAAAATTATTACAAAAATCTCCAAATCCAATATATCCGACTTTAATCACATTAGCATAACAACTTCTTTATAAAAATTTAAGGAAACAATTAAAACTCATTTCATATTCTTATTTAATTTTACAATTCGAACTAAAGCTTCTAATGGAGTAGTAATTCGTCGAGAATCGTTTGCTTTTGAGTATCGCATTCAATTTGTTTTATTCAAGTCCATGCATCTTCCATGCGAGAAATATGGTTCTTGTTTACTTTTTTTGCGGCCTTGTGAAACAGTCTTCCCTGAACTACATGAACTGGTTATGGGTGATGCAAGATAATTTTTTTTTTTCTATTTTCAGAATAATTATGTCATCGAAATATTGTCTGTATAAACAGTTAACTCAATTAATTTAACATTTCAAATATTTAAAAAAATTCATATTATTTCCTTTTTGTAAATGCTATTTATTTAAAAATTGTAAAAGTTCAATTGATTGAGATACGTGGGAAGAATGAAATAAATAAGAGGAATGGTGCGGGAAGAATGTGTGATAAAAACGTTTGTTTATTAATGAATAATTATATTTTGACGTAAGATAGGATATACTTCATGGACTTAATCCAGACTATGAGCAAAAAAAACGAATGGAAAAAAGAAGAAACAGTTTCCGAAGAATACAGCGAAAAAGTTCACAACATTATTTGGAATAACCTTAAAAAAAAAAAAGTTGAATGCAAAAACTGGGATTATAGAAGGTTTACTTACTCTGTGGTGCATCGTGTCACAAAATGGAGTAAAATTATCCATTCAGAAATAACATCTAAAAAATTTACTTTGTAAACATCGATTACAATTAAAATAAAATACGTATCTCTAGATTTAAAAAGTGGAGGACCCGAGCAGTCATTACTTTTGATTCAAATATAAATTTTAGAGCGATCTCATTAACATTTAAGAAGAATAGAATACTTGAGAAATACAAATCCATAAATGAGTCAAACAATATATTCTTTTTTGTTGTTGTTTTTACGAAAATCTACCGCTTTTCAAACTTAACTGTTTTCCGCCAAGATGAAATAACGCATTGCAGCAAAATTAATACAAGCTCTAAAAATTCATATAGTAGGCAAATGTAAAAGAACGTACTACATAACAGTATTTCAGTGAAAACAATATTAGTGTAGGAAATTAATTATAAAATAAAGTGTGTATTATTTCTATAACACGGACGAACTGCCGTTAACCGTGGTGGTTACTATATTCATAATTGTATACCTTTCCATATCGGAGTGTTGCAGCCATAGTGAGATATCTTTATTATTTAGATAATCTAAAATAAGCGTAGAAATTTTCGAATATATCACTGAATCAATGCAAATCAAATGTAGTTTTGAAATAGTGATTTGTCTTTTATTAAAAATTAGTCCGGACAAAAAGTGACTTCGAATACCCTTGATTACTGATTTTTTAATGAATGAGAATATGGTGGTTAATGAGTACAGCTTGAATGAATATACACGAAGCATTGTCAATGTGGACTTATGTGAGTAAAGGCTAAAAGACATCGACCACCCATTTTAAATCTCTGAAGAACTTCATAGAATCAGCAGTAATAAAAGGCGGAAAACATCGCCAAGCGCGAAAACATCTACAGATGTTACAACATATTTTGATGAACAGTTTGCAGAATTATGTGAATATTATTGAATTTCAATCATAATCAATATGCTTCTCCCACTAACATCTGGAATATATTTTAAAATTCGGGCAAATATAAGTAGTATTCATCACAAGTAGTTTAATCGCGGCAACAAGGATTCACTTAAATAAACTTATCGCACTCTTATAGGTACCTTAAATTATATCTTTTTAAATGAAAAAAAAAATTTTACAATTTTGATGTTCTAATAATTTCTGTATATTACACCTTTTTTTACTATACCCCTTAACACAACCAAGAAACATATCCGTCACAAGATTTTACCCGTGAGGGTATTAAATTAGCTATTTATATAACATAAAAATGTAAATAAAAAACAAGTTTTATTTAATTTCCATTTTAAACATGATATATACTTTGATACCCCACCGAGTTAATTAATGTATGTGTTAGGTATATCATATAAAGAAAAATTCGTGCATCCGCTTTACTGAAAATACGAATACAAAAATTTTTGAGCTAGATTTATAAATTTATATATTCGACTTTTGTTAAAAGTTTTCAAACGCTTTGTCCTACATCCTACCACAAATAACGTTAGTTCAATATTCCGTTTTCCATCCCAATGAGTTTCCGACTTGTTAACACTTTTTCAAATTACCGCAAACTAATTTTTTTTTTAAATAAATAAAAATTAATATGAGTAATATCAAATAAAATTTAATTTCTAAGATATGTGCTTAAAAAAGATCTCTTAATTTTTATATTTTTCTGTAATCAGAGTATGGTATGTATGTGAATGTGTTTAAAATTATATTTTTTCTATTATTTCAAATGCTTTAGGCAACCGGCTTAAGACAACATGATCCAAATATTTACAAAATCATCAAGACCCGTTAAGTTGAACGTCAAATATCACTTGATTAATAAATTTTTTTTGTAAAATATTTTAACATTTTAAGACTCATTTCACTATTGAGGCATGGACAAATGATGTATCAATAATTCACTCTTATCGGTTATTTTCTCAATCAAAATAGCTCACATGGAAGCCTTTATATATGTAGGAAGAGGAACTTAATATGTCTGCAATGCTCGTAAATTGAATTTCATATCCTCTGTTGTATGCCAATGTATGCCTGAACAATCGACTTTTTTCACAGTTTATGTACTCTAGCTATACGTAGCAAAGATTTTATATTTAATTACCGCATAAATTGATTATTCCTATTGCTGTAAAGTAATAAATCATTTATTGTAGTATATTAAATGAATGACTCTACGCTCATAAAGAAAATTACAAATACAAACTGTTAAACAGCTTTTGCCAATCGGAGCTGTAGACAACGCGGCGCCACATTATCAAAATTTTACAGAATATATATTAATTAAATGTTTAAAGAATATGTTCATAATGAAGATAAATCTTGATGCAATTCGGAGTCAAAATCAATTTTAAATATTTGCTCCTAGTGGGCACTTTATTTTATTTACTTAATTGGTTACTACCATCTGTTACAGGTCTTGGCCTGCGCAGCAATCCTGCGGCGCCATTCATCGCAATGTCTTGCTGTTTGGTGCCAGTTGCAGATCCCCAACGTTGTGACATCGCCTAGGACCTGGACAGGGCAACGCGGTTTGGCCTTCTTCTTCGGCGAGGGCCACCGCTTGGATTGGAATCAATCACTTTACGAGATGCTGCGAAGTCATCCATACGAGCGATATGACCCAACGAACGTAGCCACCGCATTTCATCATCATCGCAGTAAGGACCTTACATCTGACGTACGATTTGTCTCTCTTACGTACGATTTTTCTCTCGAGAACAACCAGGGCTTGCTCATCAGATCTTGTGTGCGTCTAAGCTTTAGCGCCTTATGTCAGGACGGGTCTGGTTTTCATTTTTCGAGGGAGGGGTTTTTTACTCAATTGCTTACTTAGACCACAGTAACACCAGCTAGCAAGAGTTATCCTACGTTTTATTTGGAGACTAATGCTATTGCATACATATTTAGGTTGGAGCCTGCATACAACAGATTTTCCTAGGCTAGCATTTTTACATGATAACACGAAGTAATTTGTCTTGTTCTCGTTGACTCCTATGACTATTGTCAGTGCTTCTTAAGCGAATTTGGAGAATGTGGCGGTAACTTCGCGCTTCCTTCGGCCAATGATGACCACATCATCAGCGTACGGGAGAGGCATCACGGTCTTGAAAAAATTCTACCGCTTTGCCTTAAATCTACGACACTGATGATTTTTTCTATTATTAAAATGAAGAAGTCGTAATAAAGAAAACAACCTTGTTTGAAGTCCCGTTTAGGATCAAAAAGTTCCATCAGATTGGAGCCAATCTTCACGACACATTTGGTATTTCTGAGTATCATTTCGAAGATGCCAAACTCAGACGTCATGGTGTATAGGTGATGCCTGAGTCTTCTCCATGATTTGGCGTAATGTGACGTTCTGATCGATGGCGATTGTGCTAGGTCTGAAGCCACACTGATATAATCCAATCAGTTTATTTATAAACGGCTTCAATCTGTCACAAAACACAACTGTCAGGATCTTTTAGGCGATGTTCAGCAGGCTGATTCCACGGTAATTGGTGCAAATTGTGGCATCTCCCTTCATCAACAAATAGCAGAAAACACTAAGACTCCAATCATCCGGTGGTATTTTTGTGATCAATTTTGCTGAGAAGCTTGTGTATGCACTTAACTAACTCCTCGCCACCATCTTTGAAAATTTCAGGTAGTAGGCTATCATATCTGGCAGCGTTATTCGACTGGAGCCGTTGGAGGGCAATAGCCACTTCTTCACGGTCAGCTGGTGGGACCGAAATACGATTAAGGGCAATCATTGCGGTGGGGCTGAATATTCACAGGCAGTATTGTGA
>JXPQ01026242.1:11714-28357 GCA_001014675.1 Ephydra gracilis
TTTTTTTTTTTTTTTAATATTATTCAAATAAATATTTACAGGTTTAATTTTAATGTATATGTGTATATACATAATTTATAACTATATAATGTGAATGAACAGTGCGAATGCGAAGTGAGCCCACACACTGCCAATCAGCCTTAATCACTAGCTTCACACATGAATTCAATAGGTGTATTTTTAATTTTATTTTTATATTTCATAAGCATTTTCAAGGTTTTGTAGCACTATTTCAGTAAGCTACTAATTATGCGCAATTCTAGATGAAGAAATTAAAAGCGTTCATTCAATTGTATGCTCATGTACTCTACTAGTATCTAAACAAATGGTCTGACATAGTCTACTCGTGATTAATAAAATAACATTAAAAATACAGACGATAAATGAATTAGAAATGCAGCAACTCCATTTCAAATGATGATATGCAACACTCTAAATAATGTTGCTTTTGGCTGAAGTGTCTGTTACACAAACACGACTCATTTATGGGAACTTTTGCATTTATGCTTTGCAATTGTTTGCTGTGGTTATCCCCGTTGAGAGTTCATTCGTCAGTGTTGAATTCTCAATGTTTGTTCCCATCGATGAATTTATAAAGTTTATGTATTGATGAAGTTTCATGGCTGCAATCAGTGAGCTCAAATAGTCGTTGATGTTCCCTTTTTGGACTTGTTTAATCTGTCTGGAGACATTTCTATAGACGCGACGTGAGATCTTATTTGATAAACGTCCAACTGTCTGTACTGTGTGTAGGACTGGATCCTCGCTTGCGGCAACTGGCACTGTAAAGCACAACAACATAATAAGCAACAATTAATTATTTCAAAGAAAAAAGATATATGATTTTTGAAGAGAAAATTAATAAGCCGCTACTGGAGAGTCCGGCAGTAGCATGAGTTGAGTTTTTATTAGAGCAGCGAATTCGCTTACCATGAACTTATTTAATTCCCTATCAATGAGTTCAAGGATTTGGGGATTACTTCTAACGTATTGTACAATTTCAGTTAAAATCTTAAGCGACATTGACAGAAACACTGTGGACGCTGCTACTAGAAATCTAGTATCGAGTTCTACATCTAGCTGATCGACTAGAAATAAAAGAACAGATAGCATGATGAGGTTTATTTTTTTAAATATTAAAAAATTTTAAGTAAAAAACATTCAATCATGACATGTGCAATATGCCCAAATTACGCGCACATTCGAATACAACAGTCAATTGTGCCCGACTTCGGCGTATATTCATCAACAACTATATATGACACATTTAAATACCAACCAAGAACCAAGTCAAGCATGAAAATATGAATTTTAAATTTTTATTCTAATTCTAAGAAACATGTTTTTCGTTTCAACATAACTCGTATTAGTTGGCATGATCACAAACGGAACATCTTATGGTCTTGGTCGTAAGTTGAATAATTAATCTGAGGATTTGTAGAGCAATGTTAAAATTTGCAGAGCTTGAAAGAACAAGTGTCAACGATCGGGAATGTACTCGCAGTGTATAAGATGTGATGAGGAAGCTTACCCATCCGCATTTAGTAACGAGGAATGGAAGTTGCAAGAGTTTGCCAAGTGTAGCGGAGTGGACTTTTCTGAGGACATAGAACCACTTCAACCAACCAAAGAATTCAATTAAACAATGTTTATTTTAACTTTTAAACCTTCCTTCTATTGGTTGGCAACGTTTTCGCACTTTTTTCTGAACTTTTGTCGCGGAAACTTTCAAAAAGTGCGTCGTTTACAGTACCAGCAATAGCACCACATACGTTACATTATTATTTTAAGTTTATTCATTATTTTATTTATATACCTTCAATTCATAGAACGCAGCTAAAAGTTTTTCTTATAAAATAGGTCCGGATATTTCCGAAAATCACTATACCCATTAGGCTGTAAATACTACGAAATAAAGTTAGTTATTCATGTATTTGGTTTCAATATACAAATTTAAAGACGGTAGTGTAGGCTTTGAGCTACTGAGAAAACTAAAAGTGGAACGTGAGTCTCGAATCGAATTCTAACAGGCTTTTGTTTGGTAAGATATAAGCTCCTGCAGGAAAAACTTTAGAAAAAATGACAAATTTTCGCAATAAACGGAGAGCCTCTCTAACTAAAAAATTTTATTTTTATATGAAATATAAATACTTCACTGAATTGAATGCATATTTAAAAGGTTCTACTTGAAAAATACAAAGAATTGGTAAAATTATTATCTCAGTACCTATGCATTTCCACCATTCTCTTATTGATGCAAACTTGAGAACTTCTAATTCCAGAAAATGTATTTTTCATTAATCAAAAGAGGATTTACTCAAAGTCGTTAATGGGTCATGAACAAGTACTGCTATGATTACTTTTTAATGTCATTTCGAAATCCTCAGCATTAAAAAAAAGAGGCGTGGCTGCTATGAAAAAGTATGGTTCAGGCATTTCGCTATTTAGTTTGACAAAGTACGTGTTTACAAACAAGAGCACTTTTTTATGAAGAAATCGCACCAAAGCAGTGGTTTCTTTAGAAACACGAGTGAAAGTCCTTTTCTTGCTATCTGTCTCTAGTGTCTATCAATCTGTTGTTAAGAATTTTTACGTGCAGCTCGCAAGATCCGGCCAATATTTTTAGTACCACCATACTACTCTTTACTTGAACTTGGGATCAAGTGATATTGCAGAAAATAAATTATATTTTTTCCACAATGGAATTATGTAATTAAGTGGGCAATCAAAGTATCAAAGCATTTCAAAAAAAGGTCATGATAGGATAAAAAATGAACAAATTATAAAACTTTCCGTACATCAACGTAATCCACAAAATGGATTTTAACACAAATTTTTCAGTATCAATAAAATTTTATAATTTTGTTGAAATAAATATAATAAATGCATATATTAAAGATAAGCATGATTGAATGCAAATCAGATGTACTTCTAATATAAACAATATGGTCTGAAAAACCAGTTTAAACAAAATTAGTCACAATAAATTCTATGAAATTGTTATATTGAGTGGTCATTAATGTAAGCAAGGCTCTCTATAAAAATTAGTATGATTGGATGAAAATCAGCGTTATACATATGTGGTCCGAAAAGGGGGTTTAAAGAGAATTTCGCCAAAATCATCAATCAAATTCAACGACTGTCATAATGGTTGTTAAATTGTATTAATGGGTAAACCAAAAATGAGCATGTTAGGATGAGATGCTTAGATAACCATAGAACACCGATATGATGCAAAGAGACCGGTTTCAGCGAAAATAGTGTCATTGATTAATTGAAATTATCTCTATGATTAGTAAAAGTGGTCCTACTTGAATAGAAAGTGAAGACACTTCCAGTTCACCTATGTTGGCAAAAAAGGTCAATAAAATTGAAAGAATTTCCATTAATAAAATGATATAAATTTAAATAAATAATAAATAAATGAAATAAATTTTGTTAATAGAATAAAATTTATCAATTTCTTTAATTGTTATGAGTATGAGAGGATGAAAATTATAGTTACTGTACACTAATGTGATCTGAAGAAAGGGTTTAAAGCGAATAAAGCTACACTCACCAAGTTAGTTCAACAAAATTTCATAATTGAGTTCAAATCAATATTATCAATGAATCTCCGAAGAATTAGGCATGTTCAGGGGGTGTCGGGATTTTTATTTATTAGAAAAAAAAAAGTATATTTTTTAGGATTTCCTTGTGTGACTTCTCTGTATCGACTATTTCGGAGCAACGTGTATCACATAGCCCGTTTAAGCCAATTATTACCTACTTAATTGTTTTTTATTTGTTTATAATGTAAATTTCCAAATTTTCATAAACTTGACATATAGTTAGTGTTTTAATGCTTGTGTATACACAGAGCTTGGTTATGGTTAATCTTATATTTCAATTAATACATTTGCCACTTATTCTTAAACACAAATATGGAAAGTAATTAACTAAACTTAGAAGAGCTACTTTTACTTGAATTGACTGCATGGACATAAGTGACTCTGCCTAGGTTTCAAAGACGTATGAGCTGTTCGGACTGGAAGTAATGTGTTGCAATGTTCGTCTAACTAGCGTAGAGTTAAAAAAATATTTGTTGTGTGCTATTATACACTCTTTCATATTAATCCGAAATTTCTGGCTTAAACTGACTGCTGATCGAGCTAAAAAGTAAGTAGGCGTATAGTGGACGGATAAAAAAATGTAATAGACCAAAAGCAAGGTCTTGATGTTTTACAAAATTTGCTGGAAATAATTATTCTGTATGTGCAAACAATGGGGCTTGTCAATAACTTGTATTACTAATTATAAATTAATATTTATATATTTTGGAATGTTTCGACTCAGGCAGATTCACACATCCCACCGGGGTATGCAAAATTTTGTTAGTAATTTCTGACGTTGTTACATGCAAAAGTTATTGTTCTTGCTACTGCAATCAATATTTTAAAATTTGTTATTTACCAAACAACTTGTTAGTACGTTAAGATGTTTATAATGGAATTTTTAAGAATAAATTAGCCACCAAAAAAGTTTAATACTTTGGAAACTTACTGTCATTGTCTGCATGTTTGCCGTTTTGCACAACCGAAATTTGTTTTTTATCTGAGAATAAAAATAGTGGCGATGTCTTTAGAACTTTTAAGTTAATTTAATTTTGTAGTTAGTCTTTATTTATATGTAAAAAGAATTGCATTCATATGAATTAAGCTGGTTGTAAAATTACTTATTTGTATACCATGGTGAATTGGCATAATTCAGGGCGATTTTTGGTAGACTAGACTAGAATCAGCAATAAAATAGTTTTCATAATAAATGGAAGATAATGGCAAACATAAGTTTAAACATAAATAATCGAAATATTTCGGCTGACGTCAAGCAATGGCACAAAGCGCGAGACGTTCAAAGTTCTAGCATAACGATGCAGCATAGTAAAGTGATACCAAAAACAATTTATCTAATCAGCACTTGTAAGAAAAGTGAAAAAATCTTAGATAATTGAGATAAAAATATAAATAAATAAAAATTGGGAATTCCGCATCGATGTATTAGCCTAAGTTAGTGTATTTGTAATGTGCAAAATCTTTGTAAAAAGTGCGTGAAAGCACTCACCATTATAATCCTCTTCTTCAGAGTCACCTTTGGGGAAGTAGTATTCTAACAAGCGTTCGGCCAGCGCAGTTGTTGTGTCAACACCATTTACAGCAAGGCTGCCATACTGTGTTGCTAGGACCTCATTGGCCTTCTGCCATGCCAATTCTTTGAGTGATGAGGCTTTCTGTTGACCAGCAGTTTTGAATTTTACAACGCGATCAATATGTGGCTGCACAACGTCAATAACTTTGCTTTTCGCTTGATTATAGATTTCTTCGGGTGTCTCTTTGATAATTGGTGCCTTCACCTCAAGCTTGTCAATGCCTTTCACCAATGTTTGATCGACATATTGAATGGGACGATCCAGTTTACAAACAATGGGCGCCGCTGTGGTAACAGCACGCGCAACACAATCCTCGGCCGCATTCAAAGCCCAATTGAAGACACGATTCTTGCCTGGAATTAAATGAGCAAAATTTGAATTACACATTTCGATGTCATTATAGTATAGTAGTAAGAGTATTGGCAGGCGCGTTTATGGTTTAAAAATTTATTTATGTGTAATACTCATTAACCGGATGAGCTAATCAAGCAAGAGACGTANATGAGCTTATCAAGCAAGAGACGTAGAAATTTTGTTGCCCGCATTCTTTGGTTAATCTTTTTCCAGGAACTTTATCTAATCAGCTTATGACCACAGAAAAAAATATACACTCATTTGTATTTTNACCGTAGCGTTGTCTCTGCAAAATCGCGAAAAAAAACTTTCTCCATTTCATTAACCAACAAAATTCAGTCATAAATTGGTATTGCTTATCAGCTGGCTATTGTTTTATAAACAGCTTTTATATTCCAATGGTTGGTTTTTAGGTCAATTCATTTCATTTTCTATCAACTATAAAACTATAAAGTAATTAAAAAAATAATATAAAAAAAAAGAAAATTGCTACAGTTTTTATTTTAAAACTTATATCTTTTGCCTGTAGTGAAGCAGGGAGAATTGTACCAATTATCGAGATATAAGCCTCCTCAACATCGAATACAAGATCCTGTCAAGTGTGCAGTGTGAAAGACTGAAGCCGTTTAAATCAACCATCGACCAGATCTTCACATTGCGCCAAATCATGGAGAAGACCCACGTCACCTTTTTTTCGACTTTAAGGCCACCTTGACTCTCCATAAAGGTATCACCTAAACGCCATAATGTCTGAGTTTGGAGTCCCGGATAATTTAATAAGGTTGTCTGAAATGAAACTCCGAAATGCCCAATGTGTCCTGAAGATTGGTGCCCATCTAACGAAACCTTTTGGCGCCCAACGGGGCTTCAGACAAGGTTATTCCATATCATGTGACTTCTTCAATTTGAATATGGACAGAATCATATGTGTGGCGGATTTAAAGCACAACGCCATAATTTTTACAAGAACGTGATGGCTATCGCGTAGACTGATGATGTGGATATCATTGGCCGAAGTAAGCGTGAAGCTACCGCCGCATTCGTCAAATTTGCTGAAGAAGCACATAAGATGGGTATAGCAGTCCACGCCAACAAGACAACGTACTTTGTGTCAAAGATTCTAGTCTAGGAGATTCTGTTGAAAAGTTCATGTTCGAAGTATTTAAAGACTTTGGCTACCGAGCCTCCAGCGTAAGTATACAAAATAACATCAGCCCCGAAATCAAACTTAGGAATACTCTTGGTGACAGGTATTATGGGCTTATTAACCAATTGAGTCAAAAGCCCTCACACGGAAAATGAAAATCAGATTATAGTCTTGGACGCTTACAAGAACTAATGAGAAAGCACTGCGTGTTTTCGAGCTGTATTAAATCTGCAACAATATTGTCATATTCAAATGAATAAAAATTCAGCGGCTACGTTGGGTATGCAATATCGGTTGTATGGATGAATCTGCTGCAGCTCGTAAAGTATTAAAAAAGTTAAGCAGATTAAACCGCACTACCGAAACTATCAGCTATTTAACTTGCTTATGCTTAATATTTAAGCAAATTTTTACTTATTCTGAAAATCGCAATAAATAATATTGTCTAAATAAATTGATATTCTACAACTATCGTTGTTGATTGAAATAATAAAGTGGATTGCACAATATATCCATAAAGCGACCATTGAACTTTAAAGCAGAATGCATGAGTGTACGCTTGGCCTACATCTGATTAAAGTTGAAAATATTTTTAAAATGGTGTAACGTATTGCTGGTGAGAATATTGCAAATTTTGTTTCCTATCAATTGCTTATGTATGAGGTAACCAAGTAATAGCTATACTACACATTACAATAATCTTAGGTTACATCGAATATTTCTCAAAATTTAATTAAGTCAAATTTATATTTTGTCTAAAACATTAAAACTGTACAAACACAGCTACTGAATTAAATACAAGTTATAAGAAAAATCAATTAATGCGATTCCAGTCAACTTTGAATAAGGAAAATATGTTTTCTTATATGACAAAGAAATTAATAGTTTCTTTCCAATTTATTAGAAATAGATATATTCTATTACAAGCGGTTTGGAAGTCTTATCCCTTAAACTGAGAAACCGTTACAAATCTCGGCCTTTAAGTGTAGTTCAATGAGCAGTAGCTCATAGATTGTATTACAATTGAATGTTGCCAAAATGCAGCTGTGCTGAATTGCAGCCCATAGGCATTTCTGCCACCTTCAAAATTCATATTAAGTCTGAAATGGCATTTTTTATGTTTTAAGTCTAGTTTCTATTGTTTTAATCCATTTTTTATATACATTTTTTTTTGTATGGTCCACATTAAAGCTACTTTCGCCAAATTGTTTAAATAAAAATATATACTACACTAACAAAATGCGCAATACCTCGATAAAACCACGATCGTTTTCCATTAAACTTGCATTAAATTTTATTTAAGTCCACATATATAAATGCAAATATTCGCTAAACTAGTCGTACGTTATGATTAATATGCAAACACGTTGTCTTATCGTGCACTTTGTAACTGCCGTAAGGCAACGTATCACTTAATAATTTAATTTACTTATGTTTATGGCTGCTTTGCATTTTTGTTTTTAAAATTGCGAAGTACATTATTGCAAATTTAGGTGTATTACAACAGCAAGAGGTATTTGCTAGATCAGTAAATTCAGTGGCATAATAATTAATTTGTTGTATGTGGTCAGGTCAGTAAAAACGGTTCTAGGCCTACAATTTTGAATAAGTATATTGAAAAAAAAAAAACTTGATTATCATATTTTTTTGGTTTTTACTTTCTTCTTGGTAGACATTGATAATTAAATTCGGCTCTAACATGCATTTATTTTTTCATTGCCCATCTACAAACTAACTGCTAATTCATGGTTTGTCACACCGACAGCTCTAGTGAATAAATTAAAAATAAATAATTCTAACACTAGCTCGCCAATATTTTGCAAAAATTAATGCATAGTTAGATTTCACATGAGTTTCTTATAACCATATCAATATTAATGACACTGCTCAGGTATTTTTTTATATACCATTAAACGCTTTTTAAAGTTTCCTACGAGCTGCTTTAGCAGTGTTGGATCGTAAGGTAAAAAAATTATTAAAACATTTAATAAACTCATTCTCAACTTAACTTCTCACTTTGAATTCTTTTTTAAGTTTTTTATTAGTTAAAAAAGAATGCTTTGAAGTAATAATTTGCGTTTTCCAAAAAGTACGAGGTGATTCACATATGATGATTTACTTTAAATGTTTGCAAACTCTTGTAGTGAGCTTTGTAAAGAGTAAGTCCAAGAAAACTTATGACAGACAGAACGTAGGAAAAACGAGAAGACCACATTCTTTTATTTACACTGCTCTTTTTTCATTTACTCATTTTTATATGATCATAAAAACCCGCTGTTTAGCAAAATCAGTTAATACCTTCGGATACCTTCCATACACTTTTTATCCCCGAGTTCACTAAAGTACTCATAAACGCTTAATGTTCCATCGAATTTTATTGATTGATATTTAGGCATTTTTATGTTGTGTCCATAATACTCTAAAATTTGAGTTGTTGCCCTCTATAATATCGGTTATCTTCTATAGAACTTTTTCCAGCGATTTCACATAAATATAGTTAATACAGTAGCCAGATTTTTGATCGGGAGTTACTGAATATGCAGAATATTGCAATATAAAATGTCAGACAATTTTCCAGGTTGAGCGGAATCGGTTAATATTTTCTGGTACCAGCGAAAGACATTTTATAGCCGATTTCACTAAAATGAGCATAATTGTCACGTATTTCAAGGCAATTTCTGAAATTCTGTATTAAAGGTAGTTGACACAATATTCTAGAATTTCTGCAAAATTTCTACATAACGTCGGATTTCTTGCACAGATAGAACCTTTCAAAATTAAAAAAAAAATTTATTTTTGACTTTTGAATTGTTCGAAAATGAATTCAATCAATCTCCAAACATGAATAGAATCGCTCCTATATGTCGTATACGTGCAATAGAAACCCAGCCCCTTCCAATACTCTAAAATCATAATTTTTCAACATTTCGCATAAAAAATTGTAAGTTGAACTGAAGAGACTTAGTGTTCCATAATTCCGGAAAGGTAGACCTATATTCAACTAAATTTGATATCACGATTATTTAATTTTTGCTTTTGCCCGGTATACTTATTCTACTTTTAAATATAAGTTCTAAACGAACAAAGTTACGGAACAAATAAGAAAATAAATTGAATTAAATCAATTTTAAATATTAAAATGAGTGACTGATCGGTTGCGAACGATTATTACATCTATCTTGTTTTTTATTATTTTTTTTTTGTTTTTTTTTTATTGGCTATATTCCATATCACTGTAACTAATTATGAAGATTATAATCTCATTTAATTATAATTATTTATAAAGACTACATTAAGGTATCAAGTCCAAGGATCTCGATAACTTAATTCTTCTGATCTGTCATATCTGCACGAGTACGTTTAAGTCTCTTTTACTTTCGCTTTTCTTGAAATTTTCTGCTTATTTTTATTTCGGTGATAACAGTAAATGTATTCAGATTTCGGTGTAATGTTTCATTTTTGATATACGGAGGAGCATTTAGGATACATCTCAAGCTTTTGTTTTGACAACGTCAGATCATGTTAATAAAACGTATTTGACACATCAGAGATGATACTCGTACGTCCACAACCTTTTTAGAACCAAGTTGTATATTAAAATTTTTTTATGTGTCTATAATTTTGAATCAATGTTTCTAAACTTAATGTCAGGTGCAATTCTTTGTTCTTTATTGTTCCTTTCAACAAAATTTCACGCTAGGTTCATAGTTAAATTCTTTACAGTAGTATCAAACGGATTTTGAGCGTCTTCATACTAAGACCTTAATATGCGCCATGGCCTGAAAACGGGACTCAAAATTTGTAAGAGTTTCATTGTTTGTTCAATGAATGTTTCTAAAAATTTAAGAAAATAGCTACACGGATTAATTATTTTAACTGGTCCAAACTGAAAAGCATCAGATCATATAAAAAGTAGAGTTAGATAGCTTAACCGCATAAAAAGTACATTTGAGGCATTCAAAAGGATATAGAGGGTACTCAGAGTTACCGAAAAATTTCGATAATGATATCATAAAAGCTCCTTGATAAAATAATTCAATTATTTGGCGTGAAAAGTCAACCAAACTCATTCAATGATTTTGATAATGTTTTGGAATATCATGATGATAACTTAAGTTTAACATTTCCACACAAGAAATTCCGTTATTACGCTTTTGTTTTAGTTCAAATGGGGAGAATGTGACAAAAGAAGTTTTTTATAAATACAAAAATGTGAGGTCCACCGTTTAGGGTAGCTCTGGAATAGGATTCCAAGGAAATGCTTCCTTAAAATCCATAGAGATGTAGATGGAGCATCACTAGGTGTTAACACTCCTTCGATGATTTACAATTTTAAAGGAAAATGTATAAGTTCATATGTGACGAGCGTGTCAACTTGCATACAAGTGCATGAAAACATAATTCTTACTTTTGCTCCATGCTCAGCTCCATTATCAGCACAAGTGCGCAATTTTGCTTTGCAATCTGCTATAATTTACGCACTTTTTCGAAGCGTTTCAGAATTTCATAATTGCACTGCTATAAGCGATTAAAAAACGAGTACCTGCTAATTGCGGCATTTAAAGTCACTCCACATGAGTATCGCTTCCAATATATTTTTCTAGAACCACTGATTTGCCATTGCAAAAACACTAATACCCACACGAACAAGAGCGAGCCTATAAAGTAACTGATAAGAATAATTGAAATTTATTGCAATGATTGCCAGATGAACCAACGGTATCAACCACTGGAGCCACACCCAGCATTGCGGCAAACACATATACACATAAGTGCTGCTGTACTCTAGCGCTTGCAAGAACGTCTTTCATTTGCTCGCTCGCGCACGACACTGCATTGCCTTTCAATTTCGTTAGCCACCCATATTTAGCTCATGATTTCGTCAATTTACTAGCGACAGCGCGCATTGTTGCTGACTTGATTGCTTTCTTTGCTGGCACAGTTATAAATTCACTGTGTATTTTTATTTATGTATTAAATTTTTTAATTTGCAAACAATTGCCTTTTATTAAGCCCAATTTAGCAATTTTAGTAAAAGCCCAACAAATTGTGTGATCTACAGCTCAGATATGCGCGCGCCAGACAGCGAACAAAGCCCACATTCGCTTTCACAATGCAAAACACATGTGAAAAAAATTAGTTAATTTTTACATCTATCACGGCAATAAAGTTGCGCTCTGTCTGGGTCGTAATATTAAATGGTGTACAAATGCAGCACAAGCTGATGGAACAGTTAACTCCTTTGACACACAACAACACTATTTTTATTTTTTTATTAACAGTAGCAACAACAGTTTATGTCTCGTCAGCATAACAGTATACGAGCTAGAGGTCCGTAATTTCTTTTGTTGGCACACTAGGCATTTCGGCAAATTTTTAATTTGAATTTTCTTATCGCATTACTTTAAGTATTTGCAAGGTTTTTTGCGCACTGCTCTATTTCCCTTTCCGATTTGTTTATAAACCAACGTACCTTTGACTTTGCCATAGACATCCTGACTTTTATCCCATGCAGCGCCGACAACTGGCAATTTAATAATACGCTCCAATGATTCCAAATGTGGCAACAAATTCTGGACATCTCTGCTTTGTTCTAATTGCATGCCCGTCGCAGCTGCTGCACTACCGTTTTCGTTGACGTTTTTATTTGAATCAGAACTGGCCATTTTCTTGTTACTTTATTGGTTTCAAGTTAAAAATTAATTTTCTTTATGAATTCTGAGCACAAACTGCACTTCACTTTTGCTTGATATCAAAATACTTGAATTATTCTTGCTTTTTGTACTTTTTGCTAACTTATTCTTTGCACAAATATAATATTTACCCGTCACGAATACTTCGCACTTGCTTAAACAACACGTTTCTGACTGTCCGCTTTACTTGACTGTGCGCTATTATATGAATTTTTCATTTATCTCTTCTGCTAACGCTCAATAAGTTTTTCGTTATTGTCGCACTCAACGATCAATGTTTATCGAGAGCGTAAATTTTATTACTGGCTCTGTTCTGCTGATGCTGTTGCAATTTTCAAGTGCTTCTCGCGCTCTTAAAGTGCGATTATTGTGTGCTCTTGTGTTAATGGTTTTATTTGCTCGTAATGTCTGTCGCTGGTATCGAATATTCATAATTTCTTTTTCAGTCCTCTTTGCCGCCATGTAGTTGTTTTCGTTTCGCTATGCATAATTCGTTCGAGTGTGTTCGCTTGCCGTTGCGCTATGACAAATTATTGCTGAGTTTTGGACCTCGGTACATGTGCAGAGTTCAGTTTTATTTGGTCAATAATTATAAAAGCTATTTTTAAAATTCGTCAGTACTGTGCGTTACATACGCGGAGTCAGCAGTTCTTCGAGAAACTTGTATGTGTTCTTCCAAAATATTTTCATTGTTTCTTAATTAGTTTGAGTAACACAATATTTAACATTATTGCCTCAGGGAACGCNTAACATTATAGCCTCAGGGAACGCCTTTATTATGACGCATTTGCATTGCTTCAACTATTTAAAGCACGCGTGATTGTATTCTCAATTCGACAAAAGCAACGGACACATTTTACTTGGTTATCATTATAACAATGGAGAAGTTGATGATACAGACTTCTTGGCTGCTTATTTTGAAGAAGGCTTCAGCTGCCATAATTTCAAAGTTAAATGTATTTGTTCAGACCCACAAACAAACACATGACAAGAATGCCATGAATAATATCCCAATATCCAATTTTACCGTTTATTTTCATCCAATCAATCCCATGTTTGGTACGCACTTTTATTATTTTCCTTTCCACTCAATATTGAAATTTCATTAAATTAAAATAACTGTGGAGAATTCTGCATAAAACCGCTTTTTGGATTTTGTGGGTGTATTGGATGTTCCTTTGAATTTTATTGAAGCTTGACCATTTTTGGAACACAGTTATGTGCTTTAAATTTCCGCTTAAATTTCCGTTTAAATTTCATTGAAAAATATCAATTCTAACGGCTGCAATTGGCTTAAGCTTGTAATTGTGAATTCGTATTTGTAGAAATAGGTGTACAGAAGGTACCCGAAATTATTGTCGGATCTCAACAAAACTCAAATGGAATTTAAACTTATTTCATAAAATATGTATAGTAAATTTCGTCGATCTGGGTCAAGCCGTTCTTTCTATCTTTGAAATACGGTCGGACATGCGTGGCCAAATCAATTCCTGTGAGAATGCTGGTCACATCGGTATATATGTCAACGTAGTCCAGAGCCTGGTTCTGGATAATAATATACACTTTGCTTATTTCATTGGCGACGTGTATGACAATAACGTTGCCATATGGCGCCAATGAAATTTCATACTATACATGCATGTACAGATATTCCCATTACGTTTAGTCCTAAGCGCTAATAAACAAAATTAAGATTTTGGCTGATAGTTCGTAAGCTAAAGTAACAAAATATTTTTTTTTTTAATTTTGTTTTATTATTAAATAAAGCTGCCTTTCAAAGCGGTATTTCCGATACCATTTTTATGGAATGCTGAGCTTTATGCTACGACCCAAAATATGCGATTACCTCTCCATCGGCGCTAAACTGCTCTCCAGCGAACTTTATCTCAAGGGCTGAAACGAGGAAAAACTTCCTGGGGCCAGATCCGAATAATACAGTAGATAAGGAAGCAATGCCATGCATAATTCAGGAAGCTTTGCCATCTTTTTCATTAATTTGTAATTCACTGTATTACATTAACGATAACAGCACTGTATATTTATTCGAATTGGTCTGTTCTTATACGATTTCGTCCTTCAAACGCGCCAATCACACTGTGCAGTAGTCACTGTTGATGGTTTCTGCCTTTTTAAGATAATCTATGAAGAGCACACCAAATGGTCTGATGGTCGAAGCCTTTTGAGTCTCTCCTTCGAAGGCATTCCTTGTTTATGGGATTAAAACGGATCTCTTATTTCTGCAATTTCTTACCCTGATAGAATGGAATGACTTTGTTTTCGCAATTTCTACTTCAATATTATGGCGTGGAATGCTGCCTTAACGATTATTTGGAGTATTTTGGACTGTTGTCTTAGGTAATCTGTGAGGTATCAGCTTGCAGCTGTAGTGGATTTACGTTGTAAGTTTTGATATTTTGCACATTGCTCAGTAATGCAAGCTTAACTTGTAACTTGTAAAATCTAACTTTTTGTTCTGCATAGCTCTGATGGAGTCGCTCCTTGAGCTTAATATCAAGAGTGCATGCATAGAAATAATTATTTTCAACAATATATCTCGAAGATATCAATTCTAAGTATGAACAAAAGAGATTCGATTCGAAGACTTCGCTCTGTGATAACTCTGTGATAACTCGAATGCTTTTTGAGTTTGAACGGGATTAATCAATATGTGGTATTAGATACCTCTCTTTACGTTTTCTCCAGATTTATAGTTGGTACAGTTGTAATATTGTAATATGTGCATGATAGTCAATTTAAACTTTCGACTACCTCTCGTTCTCCCGAATCCACTAAAATGAGAGAAAAGCCAGTGAATTTATCGCAAGCTATTGCCCCATTTTTTATATATAACTATTTAAATGGGTATTATGTTGTCAGTTGAGATCAACTTTTGCATTATCTGTAGATAATTGCATTACTGAAAAAGTGTCTAATTTGCATGGTTTTCAGGAAATTGATTTGTTTGAAAAATCAGGTTTGCGTTCAATTGCAACTTCAACTGAGCAAACCTCTTCGCTAATGGTGAAGCTTTTTCGCAAAAATTCTTTCATTTTTTTAAATTGGGTTTATACGCAATAGTAGTTTCTATAATATTGCTTTCCCAGGAGTATTGGAGTATGCCTTACTATGGTTAAAAATTTAGCCAATTTATTTTTTAACAAACCTTTGTTTTCAGCGGGATTCCGAAAATGCTGCAGAATATTTTTAAGTTCAATGGAATTCGACGGAGTTCTCCTGAAATTCGTAAGTAAAGAAAATTATGGCAAAATTATTTTCAAGTATACAAATTAAACTCACCCTGTTCTAAATGAAATCCTTGATAAAAGAAAAACTATACACAAAAGAAATCTAATGAATTTCGTGAGAAATTGTGAAATTCAAATCCAGGAATACTTTCAATCAACACTGTTATCCGGATAGGAATAGTACGACGAAGAAATCAATTATCTTGAGCATAAATGGACCGAATAAAGTGTGTTTTCAATATTAATACGTCACCGTATATTCACCACCATCAAGGTTTTGTTTTTTTTATATTTTGTATTTTTGGTTTTATCTTATTGTGGTTGTATTTTGAAATATCTCGAAACGGGTATCAGCAGGTATTCATTTAAATAATATTGACAGCTACACATTTTATAGGATATGATCCATACAAAAAATTTATTTGTAACCCAGACTTAATGATGATAAAGCTAAACATAAATAAAATCATTAAAAAACTTCGGGTGCAGTCTGTTGACCTTCACTCCATTAATTACACAAATGCCTAAAGAAGTTTATTATACTCATGGTATGGGGTTTTCATCGTTGTTTCAAATTAAGATGAATGGGACCCGAAAATTAGTTGCAAGAAATTGGCCAAAAAAAAGTAATGACTCCATAAGTGTGGACCTCTAAAGAAATAGTTATTCTTCAGGGTAAACGAATATTTTCACATGTAAACGTGTAATACAGAAATTCCAAATTATTCGGATTTGCATGCGTTATGTTGGTATTAAAATGGAAACAAGCGAATTGAGCCGCAAATTTGCTGCAGTTGGTCAATGCTCATTTCAACTATTTGTTATTTATTCTATTATTCAAGAACTAATTACATAATTTAATACACAAACCTGCAAACAATGAATCGTGTACCGTTCAGAATTTACAAGGGTACATTGCTCAAGGAGCCTTTCGGCCAAGGAACCAGGGGACGATTCCTTTGCGCGTATAGCTTTGTCCTGCAAGACATGGGGTTGCATTAACGTCAGGAGCACAAATG
>JXPQ01026251.1:261-13184 GCA_001014675.1 Ephydra gracilis
TATTACTTATAAAAGGTTGCCTTCAATCACTGTATAGTTGTCAGACAATTTTCCAATACCAATTTTCAAAGAAAAATTAATGTTACGCTTTAAAAAACTCTTCAGTTTTGGCGATTACTTCTTTATCGGCACTAAATTTCTTTCTAGCGAACATTTTCTTTAGGTCCAAGCAAACGATATGCCCAACTTCGTTGCAGTAATCTCAGCTTAGAATCATCAAGTCGTTGCTGGTTTTGGTAGACGGAGAGCTCCCGCAGCTTTGAATTAAACGAAGCTCTCGCCCACCGAAAGAGCAGTGCACAATATGTCCAGTAGATTTCGTTGCTAACTGCACAGTCTCAACTTTTTCGATCATCTTCACTTTGCGGTCATCCAAAATTATTTTGCAGACTTTTTGGATGCTTTTGTTGGTAACAGCGGATTTGGGGCTTCCACTGCGAACCTTCTCTATGGTCATTCTGCTTCGTGGAAGCGTATTAAACCACTTTTCTTTAGTGCCAGAACCCAACAATATTTATCACGCCAAGTCTTGGCTTCAACAATTTTTTTTTCTTATTTTCGCCAAAAACCATTGATTTACTTAGACACGAATTTCTTTTTCTCCCAGTTCTTAAAACTAACAAAAGCTGCTTCGCTCAAAACATTTTATTCAATAGGTAACCCGTCTCAAAGCTATCAAATTTTTTGCCAAGTTGTCGGTAAACTAAAAATCATTTGGATTTAATAATTGTAGCGCCATCTATGGGTAAGCCAACGATTTTTTCAACCCTTTTGGATATGACATTTATAATTATGCTCACAGTCAATTGATTGGGCATATTGTGGATATGGTATAAGTATGTAGTGCAACGTTTGTTTTTATAAGTATCTTGAAGAGATGTGGATAGCCTATCCGAATTTCGGTCTGGGAACACATTATTTGATTTGTTCTTTCGATGGATCAATGAAATTAGTATTTTGTAAAAAGTAACGCCAAATTGGTGAACGCTTCAAATCGCTCTATACCGTTGGGCAAGTCTTGAGAATAAATCTTCAAAAATTCACTCGAAAGCGATTCAAGACACATCATTTTTTATTTATAGTTTTAATCTCGCAAAATTAAACCTTTCAGTGAACCCAACGAAAATTTATGTAAATGGTCCATAATTTCTGGTACCAGTGATTCGGGTACCCATTGATAAAAAATTTACAAAATCTTCCTTACTCCTTTTAGTACATGAAATTATTGTTTAAGTAATTGGTTGGAGGTTTTAATCCTCTATAAATATACCCAATCGTCCCAGTATTTCTTGTACCTCGAGCGAAAAGTCGCAAGTTTTTTGTGAAGTTATGTAAATACTGTACTTCATATTATGTGTTTTGATAGACCTTCGCAAGAGTTCCAACATTTTCGTGAAGGACACAAATTCTTGAATCACAATTTTTTTTTGGTTTAATGGAGGATTAGAATAGAGGAAAAGAAAAATGCCCGGCATTAAATTTTGAGAAATTGGTGGGATCCAAGAAAATGTTTGGCTAAGATTTTAAAAATTAAGATTTGGGTGGATCCGAATTTTGATTAAATAAATTCCAACTGATGGGAATGAAAAAGTGTTACCGGCTTGATTTTCTCTTAACTTGTTTTGAAATACAATTGCTTTTGTTGTGACTTGGATAATTTAAGAAATAAAGAATGTTATCTTAGCCAAGAGTATAAGTGGAGTGCTTTGAAAGGTCAGGAGAAGCAAGTCATGATTATCTAAAACGGATTGCATACTCTTCTTGCCTTTTATAATGAGTTGAGGTGACACATATTTGTTGTTGTTTTTGGGAAACGTCAATCTTTTTCAAAAATCAGTTTTAGCTCAAGCAATTTGAGTTGTCATTTAATTGATAAGTAGGAGGGTTACAAAAACTTTTAAAGGAGGCACAGCCATGTTATTCGCATAAAGTCTTTCTGAGACATTGGCAGGATTGGAATGTATAGATTGCTTAAATACCGTTTTATTAAAAGATTCAATAAATCAAGAAATGCAATGAGGCATTAAAATGGGAAAGGCGATTAAGAGAGTCGCCAAAAGCCTTCGCTCTCAAAAATTTTAAATTCACCATGTATTCGGCTCGTTTGCTAAAAAGCTTTTTTGACCGCTGCTCTATGGAAAACTTAAAGCTAAGCCTTCAATTGTTGCACATACCTTCCAAGCAATTGTTGCCAGTTTTGCCAAATACGCAGCGGCATTTGCTAACTCCTTCATTGTAATCACAATAGCCGTCTGGGCCGCAATTGAGATTGCAGTTTTCGCTGTACATGCAAAAAAAGATAATATTTAATTGATAAATAATCTGCATACAGATAGAAAATCGTAAATCTTAGGGAAAGCAGNCACATGCAAAAAAAGAGCATATTTAATGGATAAATAATCTGCATAAAGATAGAAAATCGTAAATCTTAGGGAAAGCAGTGCATGCGATGGAAATATGAATNGTGCATGCGATGGAAATATGAATTGGATGCTTAATTTCACACAGTTTGGGGCTGTGCACTGCCATGGCCGTACTTACTTTTCGATTTCAGTTGAGGTTGAAGTGACGACTGATATGTTTGCTATAGTTGGTGATTCAATTTTATTATCACTTTGTTGCTGTAGTTTCCAATCGAAATTAATGTTCGCATTGGAGTTTGCTTCAGTATCTGTGCTATACTGTTGCTGATATGTATGTTGATTCAAGGGTCTTAAATTCAATTGATTATTGTTGACGTCATCGTATATGGACATATCCTTGTTCATATAATAGTCGTCTTCAACATTATTATTATTGTTGTTATTGTTATTGTTGCTGTTGCTGTTGATATTAATGTTAGCATTTGAATTGACGTCAGTTGTTGGTATCCGCTTGGCAGTTGGTTTATTTGTAGCTGTTGAGCTGCTTGTTACGGCAGTTGTGGTAGTTGTTTTGGTAGTGGGACGTATTGCCGCTGTTGTTGGCGTTAGTTTGCCTCTTGTTTTTAAATGCTTTAATTTCCCATTCACAAGCACTTTGATCGGACTTGCCTTGTTTTTATATTTGCTTGCAGGTAGCACTTGATGTGATGTTATTGTTGTTTGCTCGGTTGTTTCCATTGCATTAGCGGCAAGCGGCTGCGTGAAGACGTTCTGCATGTCGCTTAAATTAAATGTTTCTTCAGCTGATATGTAGTAATCGTTGGAATTGACTTTTTGTCGTTGCTGCCGATGCTGCTGTATGAATCGATCTAACTCATCATAGCTGCCAGTGTCACTATCGGTTTCGTCATCAGCGTCGACACTGCCAGCACTGCCAGTACTGCCGCCATCTATGCTCACGGCCTCATCTGATATGCTGAGGCCATCATTATTTACATCAAACGCTTGGGCTTGTGTGCGCACGAGCTGGTTATGTTTGTATGACTTTTTGTCATTCAATTGATTGTCATGCTCGTCGTTATTCGCTAGCTTTGCACTAAATGATGCCCCCTTCTGATAGAGCACATCCTCATCGGATTTCGTGTGTGTTTCACCATTTGCCGTTGCATTGATAACTGTAATCGATGTGCGTGTTCAATGTTAGTCGATTGTTCCAGCACATGTCAGTTAATGTTCGAAATACATATGCTGAAAATATAGTTGTGAACTTACCTTGACAGCTGTAACCATTTTTATTGAGCTCATATCCTTCGATACAATCGCACTCATACATGCCATCGTGTATTTCATAGCAAAGTTGCTCACACGGACTTGTATGACCACAATGACCTGAAAAGCAAGCAGCAAGTTGATATTATAATTATGAATCTCCAACTAATCCATTTGCCCTGCCAGTCAAACTAATGAAATAATGCTCGCACGCACATTAGCATACACATGTGCACACATTCGCACATGCCCACATGGCCCTACATGCCAGCATAGTTGCTTGGCTTTGTCTATATTGGGTGTGCTGGCGCTCTGCATAAAAATGTAATTTTAATTAAAGTCAGTAAACGCAAAATAGGTGTGTTTCTTCTGCATGACACGCTGCCCAGTATTTTAATTCAATTTACAAGTTGTTTGTTTTCCACTCCGCATTAGCGCAGTTGCTATACCAATTTGTCTGATATACATACATTTTTTTTTTTCTTAAAAATTTCACAGAGCCAACAGTGTACCAGTTGGGTACATAGCTCACAACAATTATAGCAGCACTCAATGCTAATTATAACATTACACGACACTTTATTGTGCTTACGTTTAAGTTAATGAAGCTTAACTGCCATGAATGTCCAACACAAAACACACATTTGTGTACCGTTACTATGGCAATTTCAGTTTTGGCTTATGACATAATTTACCTGGTTATTTGCGCAGTGGTTTCCAACAAAAACAACAAAGTTGAGATAAATACCAAATCTGCATTATATGCGCTCTATTGAAGTCGGTTTAGGTTAAAGCCCTTTAACACACAGTATCGATTGTTGAAGTACTGAAATAAGGCATATTCAACTGTTAAGCTGACGAACTGAACACTACAGCAAACGCATTTAGAGTGACTGAAATTATTGAATTGGCTTTCTAACCATTCAAATATATTCAAAAGCTCTGTGCCGGATATTAAGCTAGTCATGCCGTTGATCCATTCGTTCGCAAATGCTTACCAAAAAACGGATCACACAGAAAAAAATCGGATTTTTCCTGTCAATACTAGCATAGTCACCACTTAGTGTCCAACATTTTGCACTAATCTTTAATTGATCTGAACAATTCGTAGGCTAACACACAGATGTCGCTTCTACTGTCAAATCCATATGATCTTAAGTTAACCGTAACCTTCAAAAGGCGTGTTTAATTGGAAAAGCTGTCGGTCAAAAACTTTGTGGGAAAGAGCAATACATTTGGAATACAGCATCTTTTGTTAGTGTAAAGCAAATGCACAAAAAAGAATTTTGTGTCTTTAAAGCGGTAACTGGTGGAGCTAAGGCTTGATATGATTAACATTCTTTGTACCTTGCACCATGCATTCAACCATACCACTTCTCAATTTGTTAACTTTAAACGAGGCGAAATGAATATCGAGAATGTGGTCTCCTCAAAGTGCCTGTAACCGACGAAAACATCAAAAAAGTCCATAAAATAATTTCGGATAATCGCAAAGATAAGTTCTTCGAGGTAGCTGAGCTTGCAATGATATCAAAAGAACGTGCTGGATATATCGTGCATGAAGATTGTGGCTCTGCTCTTCATGAGCTCATAGATTTGATGATTCTGAGCAGTGTTCGAAGCTGTTCAAGCAGAATAAACCGGAATTGATGCATCGATATGTAAATATGCCTGAAAGATGGCTGTGTGAAATGATGACACAATAATCAAAATAATCGTCATCTGAGTGAACTGCANCATTTCACACAAGAATCAAAACAATCGTCATCTGAGTGAACTGCATTTGGTGAACTAACCCAAAAGCCTGCAAAGATGTGACAGTCAGACGGCAAGGTTATGGTATGAGTACTTTGTGCTGCACNTTCGGTGAACTAACTCAAAAGCCTGCAAAGATGCGACAGCCAGACGACAAGGTTATGGTATGAGTACTTTGTGCTGCACATGGTGTTATATTCAGCAATTATTCAGAAAATTGGAAAATCATCAACAGCCAATATTACAAGCGTTATTAAAGCATTTATGAATGAAATCATAAGGTGTTGCCTTAGAATAATGCATCGTGTCCCCAAGTAAAGACGATAGCAAAATTTCAGGAGATGCACTAGAATTGNAAAATCATAAGGTGTTGCCTTAGAATAAATCATCGTGTCCCCAAGTAAAGACTATAGCAAAATTTCAGGAGATGCACTAGAATTGTTTGCAATTTCACCGTATTCCCTAGCTCTCCACCACCGACGCTTTATCGTTTTCGCAGACCTAAAGAGCATGTTTGCTGGAAAGAAATTTTGCGCTAATCAAGAGGTAATCACCAAAACTGAGACCTATTTTGAGGTTCCACATAAACTATACCATAAAAATGCCTGTCCACGTTATTCACACTAACGCGTTCTAAGGAATAATGTAATTGAATTTATAGAGAAAAAAATATTTCGTTACGTTCCCAACCTCTTCAGCACAATTGTACGTCACAGGTAGATAACTAGAACTTTAGGGGTGCCTTTACCATAAGAGTTTCTGTGTTTGAAAACCAGCAGTGTTGCAATTGTATATTTTACACTCTGGCAACACTTGTCTTTTAGTTAAGGTGATGTAGGGTAATTTGACCCACAGTTTCTGTTTTTAAGGAATGAGTTCAAAGCATCAATCGAATGAGCTTCACAATTAGCATGAGCATGCTCTGAATTTTGGACTACATAACAATGAAGAGATAGAAGAACTATTGAAGGTGTTGCTCGTATTTTAAATACCCAAACTGAGAGAAATTGACGCATAAAAGTTCGTTTAATAACCGATCTTAAAGTCGTCTGTATTGAACAAGCAGTTCATATTTTCCATTAAATAATGCACGTTCATTCTACGTAAAACCGTGAGTACCTTTTATCGCCTACGCCATCGCAGGGTGCACTGTTTGAAGCCAATCCCATTCAGAAACTTAACTTTAATATGAGTTATAGCGTGCGTGTCGCTTCACAAGAACCACCCCGACTCAAAAAGCCCTACCTACAAAATTCATGTAACCACAGACAACGCGTCCCTTCTAAAATAATACCCTCTCAACAATATATCAGCTCTAGGAATCAAGTTTTCTCTGTAACCTGTAGGATCAGAAACTCTGATTAACTTCATAGTTTGGCTAACAGTACAAGTCTGAGGTTACTTCTCCCAGTGGTGGTTATTAAGTTACTGCGGATAAAGTGTTTCTCAGCGAAAACTTTAGGTCAAATATGCTGGTACACAGTAATATGAACGTAAAATCAAAACAAACGTTTACTTAAAAAAATCTTTTCTGGTTTTTATTGGGTTTACCATTGGCTAAATATTGGAGAATAACTTTTTCAAAATTACTTCTGCCTTCCAGCACGACTTGAGACGAGTTGGTCAGTTATCGAACACGAGACGCACGTCATACATAAGGAACACGGACTAGGGCTCGCTTGAATATTCCGCTGTCGAGCAGAGCTAGCCGTGTCTTTGAAATCCAATGGGTTGAGGAGTGCGCCTACAGCTTGCCAGTCATCCAGTGACATAAATTGCTCAACGTTGTTTTAGAGCGACACTTCAATCGTTTTCAACTTGTGAGCTAGATTAGAACCTTTGTGGAAAGTACACGGTTTGTTGGCGAGAAACTTCAAAAGAGTTTCAAAGCCCATTGATTGATGAACTTAAATGGATATTTAAAATTATCTCTCGCAAAAACGTAGCATTCTAGGGCCATGGTAATGCATGCCGCAAAATGCAATTACCGACAAGGTGTGGTGGCCTTGAATGAGTTGATGACGGCTTCTTTAGATAATCGCAATACACACGATATTTTTGTTTATTGAACGTTGGAGATGTCCTTCTCACTACTCAGTTTTGTATGTGAAAGCAGAATGGTAACGTGAAGCCTGCGTACCAGTTTCTCTTTTCGCTTTCATTTCTGTTTCAATGAGTCCGTCATCAGTACTTCAGAGGGTCATTTGTACGTGCTGAGTCCTAAATCTCTCTGACCGAGAAATTCATATTTGCGAAATTTGCAACGATTTTTGGTTGACTCATTTGTTCAAGGCTTTCATCGCTTTCGGAGTTCTAACAGCTCGCGGACGGCTGCATCTCCGACGCACGCGTGCTTCAGTGGTATCATCCAATAAATTAAAAGAATAATTTCAAGCGTTCGTAAGTCCTACTTTTTTCGATGTCGCCCAAAACTTTGATTGTGAGTAATGAACATCAACAACTTTTTATCAATAGGAAATGAGTCCTCTCAATTTTGTATTTGTCTACTTGACTTGTAAGTTTCTCATTTGGCATATCAGGACTTTCTTGCACATTAGAATTCCTCAGATTCCTAAAATGGGATATAAAATGCGTCGTCTGTTTAAACGAGACTTACGTTGGTCTGTACATCTCCTACTCATCTGAAGAGTGTGTTCGTGTCCCCCTCTTAAGAAAAAGCGACAAGAACTATATTTCTCAAAACTGCGAGGAAAACGGAACCTGAGTTTTGTACGATCTCTCTCTCGAGTCGCGAGGTTAAGAATATTGGCTCATTCTGGTACCTCGGGCTACCTTTATTTTGTCGCAATGGCACGAGTTCAGCACAATGGTGAGGCGCCTATTTTGGCTGCAATGTGGTGACCATAGTAACGCAAATCTCGAGATAAGGTAGACCTCATATCAAATCATGGTGGGTGCCCATGCTGCGTGCACAGTACTTCAAAAAGTACGAACCTGGGGTGCTGGCTCGACACTCCAGTTAAATCCGCTGTGTGCTGAGTGCATCCTCCTTCGCAAAGCCAACACGGTTAGCATCGGAGGTAAAACCGAAATCCTTGAATTTCATTTGTTATTTTGGTGTAGGTGGTCTGTTAATATGAGTACTTACTAAAACAAAGCTCTTCAGTTATTTGCAATTTATTTTTCTCCTTTGCTATGTTCGCTTAATTTTTAAGCACTTCCATGTCATTGAGCTCACTTGCGCTCGCAGACAAAAGCACACATTTTACGTTTAAAGTCACAACTTCATAAATTAATGTCACTTACAATGATATTAACGCACTTGCATGCAAGAGTCGAACAAAAATTCAATTAATTTAAAAAATCGAAGTGTGGACATTTTCAAGTGCCTATAAATGTCACTAACGCTTACATTAAACCACTTAATTAGGAAGCACTTCATTATAACGCAGTTCTAATGCACCCAACTTTGGCAGACATTCATGAACTCACCGCACAGACACACACACACACACACACACACACACACACACACACAAAACGACATTTGAGTACTCATAACAACCATCATAAAAATCATGTGTTAGTATTGGGTGTTGTATTTATGTGCGCGCACGTATAATGATTGTCAAAAACCGACGATTCGAATCAATTCAATTCAATTACCTTGAAAGGCAGCCTCCATTGTAATTTCCGCTTCGGCACTTTTAGCAGTTGCCAGTATGGTTACCAAAATGAATCCATGCATCAGCATATTATTATTTTTTGTGTCCTTCATTTTTGTTTGTTTGTATTTTTGTTTCAGCTGCGAATTTTTCGCCAACCAAGTGACAGACCAATTTTAAATTTGCTGAATACTTTCGAGTAGCTGTTACTGACGTTGCTGCTGCTGTTGCTGTTGCTGTTGCTGTTGTTGTTACTAGTGTTTTTGTTTAATTGGGCTGCAGTTGCTTAGTACAGAGTGCTGGATGTGCTGTTACCACTGTTGAGTTTCCAATATTTGCTGTTGTAAGTGGTATTGTTGTTAAATTGCATATAATGAATTGTAAATCATGAAGCAATATCGTTAATTGGAATTCGTTGGTGCGTTGCTGGGCATGAGCTTGACGTGTTGAAACAAAAACAAAGTGTCTTAAAATTCAAGAACTTAATAATCTTAAAAATTATGCGTTGTTTGTGTTGTTGGAATTTCTTCTAAATTTCGCGAATAAATGCTTTTAGATGCTCATGATGTAGCGACGTAAATAATATTTAATAAACAAAAAATGTTGACTGATTAAAGAAGAACGCTAAACAGTCACGGCTACTCATACTTGAGGCAGACTTGCAAAATAAGCTCCGCATTGGACACACTCCGATGAACTGCAAAGAGACGAAATAAACAGACGTATAAATAATATTTAGTATGCAAATATTAGATGACCGCTGAAAAATTTTTACAATGTAGTAAATATCACTACAGCAGCACAACAACAAGAATAATTAAAAAATAATTATTTTCAAGGATGTAAATTCTAATTTGCTGCAAATTCTAATTTGCTGCAAATCAATAAAAGTGGAAGTCTCGGGATTTATTTTGGGAGGAGCCACCTTACCATAATCGAACGCTTTCGACTACAATTAGACGCGAGCTGCGCACGCAACCAACTAAGCATGCGCGCTAGCTAATTGGGCAGACATTTTTACGTTTTATGAGTCGAACTAATAGCTTCCAGGTATTTGCAAACATTTGCATGGCATTTTTTTAGGATTCGATGTGTATGAAAATTGCATAGCCAATTGGATTTGCATTTGCTAAAGCACTGTACGAATCGTTACTGAAGTCCATGTTCAGGTATGTCTTGTATTATAATTGCAAATAATAATGGAAAATGCGCCTAATTTTAAGCAGCCAACAATGTAATAACTGTCGATATTGTTTAAAGTCTACAATTAGTCAATAATTCAATTTTTAATAACATGGCTTTAGGCTGTTTGTTTTGGCCTCTTTTAAGTCAAACCACACCCAATTACACGCAACACAAATAATGACCTACTTTTCAAAACAAGAAAAAACCAAATGTAATTAACGTTACAGTCGACAATTCGAATTGAAGAATACCATTCATTCATGTCAATCATTATATTGAGACTACTAGAAATAAATAACCAATTGCACTCATATTTAATAATGACAAGGCATTACATATAGAACTTGAACGAATAACGGCAAGAGTTCCATAACCTCATTGAAATTCTGATTTTTAGTTGTTATCTCAAATCAAAAATGTTCAATTACATCAATCATCTCGATCAATCATCAATCACCTTACAGGTCAGATGGTTAACAGCGACAAAAGTCCTATATAAGCGACATAGACCAAATAGGCGAAAAATATACAGAAAAAAATAAAATAATTAAGAACATGAAAAATAAGTTACAGTTGTCTAAGGCGAACATGTTATACAGAAAATAACAAAAAAAAATAAAATTAAAATCAAGTAAAAAGGTTATAGTCGTCTGAGCCTGACAGTATAATACACGTCGCTTGATAATTGTACAAAAACCGCGAAATACAGGAATACTGAAATTTTTTAAAATTTAAAACTAACCTATGCATGATTAAGCAATAAAGCCTTTATTGGGACCAAAAGGTGTACTGGAGGTATTCCTAATTTTCATCCAATCAAACTAATGTTTGGTAGACACATTGATTATATGCTTTTTCATTGAATACTGAAAAGTCGTTGCATTGACAAAATCATTGTGCATAATGCAGCATTAAAGCCTCATAGGTGTATTAGAGCTACCTCTAATTTTCACCCAATCAACCTCATTTTTCGCACACCCTTTGATTATACGTATTTCCACTCAATATTGAAACTTTTTTAAATTTTTATGATAACTGAACTTATATGAACTGACTACTGAAATTTTGACGAATTAAAATGCGTCGAAAACATCTATTGAGATCACATACGTGGACTGGAGTAACCTCGAATTTTTATGCGATCATTGAATATATTTATGTTCAAAGTATAATGAAACTTTGTTAAATTTTAATGATAAATATGTGTAATTCATCATCAAAGCCTTCGTTGGGACCACATTAGTATACTGGAGATACCCTTGATTTTGATCGAAACAAGTCCATTTCCTGTAGACACATTGATATTATGTATGTTCGCTATATTATGATTCATTAAATTTAAATTAAAACTGTGAAAAACTCTTCATAAAGTCTCTTTTGGGAGCTACCCCTAATTTTTATTCAATCATGTCCATTGCTTGCACACGGTTACATGTTTTAATTTTCCACTTAATTTGTTCTTTGAAAAATATCGATTCTTACGGATGCAGTAAGCTTAAGCCCGTAATTTTGAATAATAATATGTGTAAATAGATGTGGATTTTAACCAGTTTCGAAAGGGGCTCTAAACGTTTTCCAAGGAATATGTGTACCGAATATTGTTGTTCTAGCTCAAGTCATTCTCTCTCTTTTTTGGATAAGAACGGATAGACGGACGGCCGTACGGATAGACGGACGAACATGGCCAAATCAATTCCTGTGGTGAACACACATCACATCGGTATACATTTTGATAGATGTCTGCACGCTGGTTCAGGGCGTTATAAACATTTGACCAATCTTTAGTCAATATTTTAATGCAAGTTGCTTATTAATTAAATAAAAAACAAGAAATTAAATTAAATTAAATTAGGTGTACCTCTAATTTTCATCAAATCAAGCCCCTTTTTTGGAACACACACTGGTAATATTTATGTCCATGAAACAACGAAATTTCCTAAAATTTAAATAATTAAGTAAAGTTAAGCATAAAAGTCTTTATTGGGACTTTTTAGGTGTTTTGGAGATATTTTTATTTTCATGATATCAATCCGTGGTTCAGAACACACATTGATTATATTTATTTTCATTCAATAGCGAAATTTCTTTAAAACGAAATTACAAATTTCGGTAATTTTGCAATTAAGCCTCTGTTTGACCCATTGGGGAGCCTTGAAAGTATCTCTGATGAGTATGCAAACATGTCCATTTTTATAATCTGGTTTTGACACTTGATAGCCAACTTAATCACGTAATCAGAACTCTTGCTGCTGAAGTACAGTTACGGCCTAAATTTTGTGTAAATACTTATTTTGGAGGCACCCAAAATATTGGTCGGATCTTCCGAAATTATCAAATTTTAAATTTTGCCTGCGGACGTAGTCATACACATAATCGATTCCTGTAATGATCCTGATCAAATCGGTATGCATTTTGATAGGTTTCCGGAGGCTGGTTCTCGGTGTTACAAACGCATGACCAAAACTAATATAGTGCCAAATTTATTGGCAACGAGTGTAACAATTAAAAAAGTTATAGTCAGCGTTACTTCCTCCATTGGCACCACATTGCTGTATTAGGATTTTCATCCAATCAAGGCCATATACGGCACACACTTTCACAACGTTCACTAAATTTTATTTGTAACTAAATAATTATTGCAATCAATAAATTAGATATTTTAAAATATTTGATTACATTACAAGTTACACAATATTAAATAATAAATATGAGACAGAGAAAACCA
>JXPQ01026264.1:8539-19087 GCA_001014675.1 Ephydra gracilis
ACAATCCATTTTTCATCTCCAGTTATGATTCACTTTCAAAATGGATCCAATTCATTGCGTTTAAGATGCATATCACAAGAGTTGATTCGGTTTGTTAAATGAATTTCTTTCAATTCATGAGGTACCCAAATATCAAGTTTTTTCACCATTCCAAGACTTTTTATGTGATAATGAACGGTTGATTTTGGTATATTTAACTTCTCTCCTATCTCACGCTCAGTTATATGACGATCCAATTCGATTAATGCTTTGATTTGGTCATCATCAACTTCATTTGGCCGACCTGAACGTGGCTCATCTTTAAGTGAAAAATCTCCAGAACGGAATTTGCGAAACCAATTTTTACACTGTCTTATTTTTAAGGCTTTATCACCATACACATCACGTAACTTTCTAGCAACCTGCTCTGCGTTTTTTCCTTTACGGAAATAATAATATAAAATATGACGAAAATGTTCTTTCGTGGGTTCCATATTAAAAAGGGCGCCAAATAAACAAATGTAAACAAAATTACGCGCACTTGTTTTCTAAAGCAAGCTAATAGTGTGAGCTAATAAATGTCAAAAGAAAAAATACAATTAAATAGTCCCAAGTTGTTAAAAAAATTATAAACGCCGACTATATGAAAAATCCGCAATTACTTTTTGGGCAACCCAATAGAATTTCATGACATTTTAGGATTGTGTATTTTAAATACCCATACAGCGGATGCATCTGAATTTAATTGGTTCCCAACCATTTCACATATCTAAATTGTTTGCATTGATGTCATCTTGAATCGAAATTAAAGAGACATATTGAAATTGGGATTTAAATCCTATATTTGAGTCACACAGCTGCACTTGAAGCACTAATAAAATGTTTTCCACTTCTGCCATTCGTAGCAAACTTATGAGTGTTGCGCATATGCTATTAATTCCTCTTGTGCATTGAGCTGCATATGCATTTGTGGCTAATTTAACGCAAACTTTTAATTTCAGCCACAAAGGCATAATGTCGGTATCTGAAGCATTAGTCGGCAGCAAGTTCAAACTAACGTCTATGAATTTTCCATTAAGTCCGTATATCAAGTTTGTCGAACGCAGTCGAATGCGTTGGCTTTAGATTTTGATGACGGTCAGGCAGATGGACAGAGGAACATTGCTAAATCGAAATCTGTTTTGATACTTATCGCAATGGTATGTCCTTTGATAAGTCTGCGATCACTCGGTGTGTGTGTGTTAAAATGGAATGGACAAAATCAATGTACACAAAGATAAAGAAAAAGTAAAAAAGTTCCACCGCCTTAGCTCGACAGTATTTTATGCCGCTTGGTAATGCAATATTAATTTTGATAATTAAATTTAATTCAAAATGTTTTAAAATTCATATGGTAGTTCTGCATTACGGTTCTCTATTAATAAGTGTACTGGAGGCACTTTCATTCAAACAAGCCTCATTTTCGGTACACATATTAAATTTAGTTATATTCACTTAATAATGCAATTTCGTTGAGTTCAAATACATAATTCAGCATTAAAGTCACTTTTGGTACTTTATGGGTATACTGGAGGTACCGCTGATTTTCATTCAATCATGCCCACTTTTCGTACAAGCAATGCTTATATTTATATTCTCTCAATACTCAAATATAATATACTTAAATTGATCACTCTTCGTATTTGTGCATTAAAGCCTTCATTCCCGCTACATAGGTGCACTGGAGGTACCTTTGATTTTGGTCCACTTAAACCTATTTTTGGTACAAATATTGATTCACTTTATGTTCCATCAATATTAAAATTTCGTAACATTTAAATGACAATTGTGGGTAATTTTGCAATAAAGCCGTTTTTGGAACCACATAGTGGTACTGTAAGTGACATTTTAGATTATGTTTAGAAGTCTTGATTTTCCGCCTTATTTCGTAATATCATTGAAATTCTGACGCCTGCAGGCAGGCAGGTACGGCCGTAATTTACATAAATAATCGAGTCTGAACCAAATTTAAAATTCGACATAACTTTGTTCCATAGAATATGTGCACAAAATTTGCCTAATTTAGCTCCTTTCCTTCTTTTTAGTTTTTGTCTTCGCACGTACGAACGGACATATATCGCTGAATAAATTTCTGTGCTGATTTCAAACATATCGGCATACATAATGATAAGACTCCGAGCACTAGTTTTGTGTGTTACAAATTTATGACTCAAGCTAGTATACACTTTGCCAATTGCGTTGGTGACGTGTATAAAAGTCGGCTACTATTTTTCGCAAGTAGATTTTGTGTTTTGATAATATATAAGTAACACCCTCTCGGCTGGTTTGCGTTCTTCAAAATGTATACCGATATGATAAAAACAAAGATTTTAATGCATTTACTATTTTTGGCCTGTGGCAATACCCGCCTTAAGCTTGCAATACATAATTCGTGCCAACACATAATGTAGTACTGAGTGACGATCAAGTAATTGTTCATGACCGTGTGCAAAGCCGAAACTACGAATAGTTAAAAAAAAAAAACAAAAAAAAAAACTATCTTGGGTGAAAGCATATGCAGTTTGGATGTTGCACTATAATATGAGATAAGAAAACGTTCAATTTTTATGAATACGCTACAGCATAAAATATTTTGCTTGTATTGGCGTTTTCCGCTATCTGATCACAATAGGGCCACGTGCATTTCTCTGTGAGAAGAACCTGTTCCTTTAAGNAGAAGAACCTGTTCCTTTAAGGTTGTCTCTGACGTTCTGCTGGTGCATTTCTCCGTGAGAAAAACACGTTCCGTTTAGGTTGTCGCTGACATCTAATAAATATAAACAATAAATTCCAAGATACTGAACCCTAGCAGTGTAATATTTATGCTGCCTGAAGACCTCAAGTCATCGCTGTGAAACGGAACATTGTGGGCGTGGACTGCTGTTATAAAATTCTCCAAACAACAGGCTCTCAAGACTTCGTTTCGCAAGTAGATTTCAATCCCAATCTCTTTGAAGGGAACCTACAGTTTACGTAGGAGAGGAGCGGACTGTTCGACTAAAATACTTCCAGTGATACGGTGTTCATGTAAAAATTTCGTTAGAAAAAATATTCAAGTGTTTTCATGCAACTGTACTCACTTGTAGTAGTATTCTGATTTTGATTTCTTCTTATTGTTTATATTTATTATTTAATATTGGGTAAAAGTTGTAGTCTAATTTGGTATTTAAGAAAATGTCATACATTGTAATCGATGAAGCGCTTTAAAATAAAAAAGCTTTGTTAAAAGTATGTCGCAGCAGTTCTTTATAGAAAATTAGAGAAATTGTATTCTTTTAAATCTCAATGGTTAATCTGTGCGAACCCTCGGTATGCGGGATATGACTACTGTTGCTGGTTCACTATAGATAGAATGAAATTTTATTTCGAAGAAATTTTAATTGTGGTCTGGTTCCAATGCGCAAATTCGGTGGTCTAAGATTTCTTAATTAAATAAAGGCTGTGCCAGTTTTCATTTTAAGGGATTATGGCTGAGCTCATTTGGAATTAGCTTTAGCTGGCACTATGTTGATTATTTCGTTTTTGAGTATGTTAGCGCATTCATGGCGTTTTCAATGGCTTCCGCACACACCCATTAATAAAATTTTTTTTGTTTAGTACAACCCTAATGGTTTGAAAATTCATGTCATTTTAAATCATAAAATAAATAAAGTATACATATGGTGTTGGTTCGAGCATTTTAGGAATTTTTGCTCTCCTACTATAAGGTTGTTCAATAGTGTTGCGGTTGGATAAGAGAGACCATTGTAACTAGCCGACAATTTTTTTGTTTTTAATTGCTTTGCTACACTCTCGTCACTAGCATTTGTGAAGCTTTTTTTTTAGTCTGCTTCTTTTTTTTTGTTTACAAGGTATTTAATGTTGACGCATCACAGTACTTTCTACAATATTAGAGAGCAACTATCAAGAAGTGATTGAATTTTTATTTTTGAAGGCTAAGAAGTAAAGAACATTTATGAACGAACCTTGAGAGTATATAAGGACTCTTCAGTAAATAAAGTAGAAAAAAGGATTGCTGAAATTAAAGATGGGCGTACAGTCTTGAAGTAGCAAACTCTAGGATAAGCGTCACATTGGGCAATATAACCCATATGTTGAATTAATTATTGAGTTCAGAAAGGTGTGTACAGAATGGTTGAGTTCTTCTTCACCATTGCAAGCGATTCCAAAAAGTGTATATACCTTTTTTGTGCATTTATTCAACATTATGGATGAGATATGAGTATATTACTATGATTCTGAATCAGTTCAAGCGACTTAAGAGTTATCTGAACCCAAAAGAGCCTCAAAGAAGTTTATATCTAGCGATCGGCTAGTTTCGTTTCGTTTCGAGAAATCGGCCAAGAAGTTATTAAAATCACTTTTTTGGATTCCAAACGAATAAGGTTTGTAGATAACTCGCCAGGTGATACAATAATAAATTCTTAATACAATTGTAAGCTTTTAGACCATCTGAAACCATAAATTTGAAATATTGGAGTTTTTAGACCAAAAGCCCTCATCCTGGTTAAACGTTTTTTATTATAATATAAAAGTTGTGAAAGCGTATTTTGTAACTGTTCGGGATGCCCAATTAAAGGATGGAATTCATAACTTGGAAGCAAGGTGGAGCAAGTAGATTGATCTTCTGGCAGACTATACTAAAGAAAAAAGTATTTCAACTCTGTAATTCTCTTATGAAACCGTAAAACTAATGCCATTCAAGATACAGAAATCATAGTTTGAGTTATAAGCAAAGGTGTTCTACTGGCAGCCATGTTCCAAAAATGAACATAATTGATGTAAAATCAGGGAATCTCCAGTGCACTTATATAGTCCTAACATATGCTTCAAAGCAGAGTTACCTATAGTTTTAAGTTAAATTTTACAAAATTTCAGGTTTAAATGCACATAAACATGATCAGTGGGTGTACCGACACTGGGCTTGATTGAACGAAAATTAAATGTATCCCCAGCGCACCTTTGTGGTTCCAATACAGGCTTTAGTGGTGAATTACAATTCTTCATTTACATTGAACAATTTTAAGTTTAAGGGTACATCAATACTTTACAATAAAGTTTTAATGGAGGCTTTATGCAGAATTATCCATAGTTATCGTTTAAGAAGTTCCAGATTGAATGCACATATATATTATCAGTGTGTGCAGTAGCATTGGGTTTGATTGGACGAAATTCAGAGATATCTCCAGTATGCCTATGTGGTTACAATACAGGATTTCATGTGAAATTACCCACAAGTATCATTTCATTTTTTCCGAAATTTCAATATTGAGTGTGCTATATATAAAGAATATGTCTATCAAAAAATGGTTTTGATTGGAGAAAAACCGATGTAACCCTAGAAAAACTTGGACCGTATTCCAGAATTATAATATGCAACTGTAAAAAAAAAAATCATTATTGAGTGAACATAAATATAATCAATGTGTGGACCAAAAATTAACATGACTCGTTCGTGGTGCACAAAAAGGGACTTCAAAACGATTAGCCAAGATTTACGAAATGAATACGAAATAATTAAGCCTAACCCAATTATAAATTTTTTACATTTTTTTTTATATGCTCTCTATAATTTACCTTTTCATAGTTTGATCTACCATCTGTTTACAGTTGCGAATTATATATTTTTAACAAATTTTGTAGATATGGGAAAATATACAATTTTCATGAAAATTCCAGTCAGTGAATCCTGGACATAGCTGTTGTATGTTGGCACGATGTTTCGCGCATTAAATTTAGTTTTCTCCATAAAGCTATTTACTTCAGGTACTAAGCCAGTCATCGCTAGCTGAAATACATGAATTTGTGCGCATCAGCTAGAAAGACGCTACACACGCTACATCACGGTAATTTGTGGTTGTTTAGTATGGCCTTGGTTTTCCAGCAGTCAGGAACGGACCTGGTGTGAATGCAAAATCGAGTGCAAATTTTTATTAATTTGTTAATTCCACCAAATGACATTAATAATTAAAAAATGTTAGCATTCGAAAATAATGGAAACTAGCACTTTTCGTTTTGCCGCCATTAAGCATAATTAATTAGTCGCATGAGAGGCGTCAGTTTATACGTGCACTTTTGCAAAAAATAAAAAAAATGTTTAATATTAACAAATATGAGGATTTAAGTTAATTATTTCATTTATAAAATGATAACTGATAATTATTATGATAATTATTACGAGTTATAGGAGTGTCATGTAGGAGTGCATTAAAATTGCAAAAAAAATTTTGTATTTTCATTAAGAAAGATGTCTGCTTATTTGTTGTATAATGGCGAACTTGTATTAGTTTTTATACAACTCTTTAAGCATTTAATATTGATTTCATTAAATAAAAAATTATGAAATACGCAGTCGATTTCTCTCAGTGCAAAATGACAGACAAAAAACTAATACACGACGTGGATAACATTGTCTTGAAACAAATTGACAGTAGCAACAGCTCTCGCTTCAAATTTTTTGTTTGTTTTTTGATTTGTTGCAAAACCCATTAGCGTATATTAGAACAACAACAAACGTAACAATTCCGTTTTGCTGTTTGGGAAAGTAAAAATATGTAGGTCGACAGCGACCCTGCCCTGCCCAGCTTTGCTAAAAACTCGAAATAAGGTATCCATTTGGGAATTGATTTATTTAAAAAAGAAAAAGTAATTAAGAACTTACAATAAATGTGTTAAAATTTCCTAACTGATTGATGCTCTCAATGCACAAAATATTTTACAACATGAGAAAGGGGAAAAAAACACATTCTGCAGTATAGATTACCAACAAATTCAAATACACCCAATGTAATACGTAAGCTTATTTTACTGAATTGAAGAACTTGATGCAGATAAAATGAGTTCACTGAAAACCATGTTCTTTAATCCATAAATAAAACGTTGTTGGCTCGAAAGCAAAAGTTGCGGCATGGTATTTCATTGCAGTGCTTTTCATTGTTTCATTAAATTAAAAATTAAATGAAGACATGGGTACAGCAGGTTTGTAGCTAGTTCTCAAATTTCGACCAAATTGGAAACGTATTAGCGACAAGTTCCCTGCAAGCCAAATTCTACCTTACAAAAAACACAGTTCATTTAAGCAATGTGCTCGACTTCGTCGACCTCAGCTGAATCTAAAATTCTGACTTGTTTTAATTTATAGCAGTTTGACTGCAGAGTTCGTAGGTTAACATAGAAAAAACATTTTTTTTTATAAAATTTGATTCGATTATTTTATTTAGTTGCCTCTTGGGTAATACAGCGAGTATAGCGGTCAGATAATTTTTCGATAAAATTTATAGGGTACGGTTTATCTGTAACCTCAAAATAGCCCAAAGTTTTCGAAGTTACCACTTCGTCGGGTATAAATTTTATTCTAGCGAGCATTCTCTTAAGGTTTCAATAAAAGCAGAAGTCACTGACGGCCAGATCCGGAGATTTCACGATTTCATCCTGCAAATGTTTCAAAACATAATAGGTGGTGTTGATGGTTTTTCCTCGCCAGATAATCAATCAATATAACACCATGTGCATTCCAAAAAAATCCTTCACATAATCTTGCCAGAAGACTGTTGTCTCTTGGTACGCTTTGAAATCGGTTAACTATGTGGAATCTATTGGGACTGGTAGTATGAAAATCAGAGTTACTTGTCGTTCAACTAGGTTTTTCAAAATTCTCCATAAGAATCATAGTATTTTAAAGAAACTAAGTAAAAAAAAAATGAGTGAGTACACCAAATGAGTATTATTGGCTGAAAATCAGAGGTGCCTCTGGTATACTTATGTGATTCAGAAATAGAGTTTTATGTGAGTTAAACCACAAATTCAAGGAATTTTTATAAAAAAAGATAAATTAAAAACACAAAAATGGCTTTTTGGAAAGTGGGCCCCCATTGCACCTACTTGGTCTGAAAAATGGGTTTGACGCATAATTAGCTATACTCATCAATTAAATTCAAAGCAATTTTATAAAAGAGTTCAAACATATACTTGCATTATCAATATGTGTTTCAAAATATAGGCATGCTTGGATAAAAAATGCAGCAATTCCAGGAAACATTTGAGGGCAAAGTTTCTTATTCATTAGAAAAATCGCTTGTTTGCTTTTCTTGTTTTGGATTACAAGTGGAAATATTTTATAAATACTTCTCTATTTTGAACAGTTTCCGAGCGTCACTGTCTGTTATCTTCTTACTCGCCCGTATTCCCATCAGTCAATTGACTGGATGTATCATACGTTGTTTTAATCACGTTGTGCATCCAAACAACAACAACGAAATCAATTGAGCGATGTCCGTTTTTCTGGATCACTATGACGTGAACAGTTTCGGGGATCGTTGAAGTTTGGTTGCATAGACCATTTACTCTCGCTTTCATGGAAATTACCATAAAATTAAGGTTTTTCAAGCATTTTTGGTTATAACCATAACATTCTATATTTGGAGCAAAATTGGACAGATATTTTATCATATGATAGTGAAACTAGCCAGAATCATTTCTGGACTATTTTTATAATATTATACTATTTCAGAAAAATCGGTTAAAAATATCGGATACCATTGACCTTTTTTCCTCGATGTTACTAAGATACTGATAAACGCTTGATAGTTCATTGTATGCTATTGAATAAAATTTTGTATTTGAATGGTATGTTCCACGTTGAGCGAAATCTACTGAATTGAGCATAAAATACTTGGATTTGGGTGTCATTTTCACTTAAAACTAGAATGGGCAGTTCTTATACCAAAAGTTATTGAAATTTTGGAAAAATAAAGTGTTTAGATTTTTCGATAAAATTTTCGAATTTCCTTGGTATGGATTGAACATGTATTAAATTTTTTTTTTTGGGTTCAGATTTCCTCCAACAGACTACATAATCAAGAAACGAATTTGATTAAGATATTTTTTCTTGTTTATTATATTTTTTAAAGATGAAATTTCTCTAAACATAAATGTAATCAATTCCCAATCAAATTCTTCAAACATGCACAGAATGGGTCCTATATTTTGGATACCTCCAGTAGAGTGCATGGCCCCAATAAGCGAAATACATTAAATGTTTTGTTATAAATTAAATTGAAAAGCTAGATCCAAAGAAAGTGCATATTACAAATTTAAATTTTTTATAATATTTGGTATACTTCTAAGTATTAGTGTGAATTGCACAGTGCAGGAAAAATTGGGCAATTTGTTTTATTTCCATGGAAAATAATGACCAATAAAGACGGAAACTAAAAACATCATTAAACAATATCTGGTCCAAAATCGATTTAAGAGGTAACTTGTGTGTTTTGTTGAAGTTATTATCTCGTTTTTATTGATGCTTTTTTTAAATGCAATAAGAAAATTTTGTTATGAGTTAATCTCAAGTGATGAAAAACAAAAAATTGAATATCTTCATTATGTGAATTAAACGGGCCTTTCAATACAANCGAAAAACAAAAATTGAATATCTTGATTATGTGAATTAAACGGGCCTTTCAATACAAAATTTGTCGTTCTATTATTAAAACTTATTAGTGCTTAATTGTTAAAGATGATAAAGCTATTATTAAATAAATTGATACTTTCGTGTTGAATTTTATGTGAACAGAGCAAATCTTATCTCAAACAATAAAGCTGATAATTGAAAAATTCCATTTTTAAACGATGAGAGTAAAACCGTGGATGTACATTTTCATGGCCAATGTCAATATTTTCATGATATAGGTCACTGTACTGATTGTTTGCAATTAAGTCGAGTTTGCTGATATTGAAAAATGGTTATTTATATTTTAATTTGTTAATGGCTTTCACAATATTTTCTCATAACCTACATTTATTATATTGCAAAAATATATTTGAAATTTGTTTATACGTTTTAATTGGGTATCGACTGCTATGTTGTTTGTAGGTTTTTTATAAATTATATTATCAAATACATGATGACAAAATATTTTCAAATGCCAACGAAATAATTTTTTTAAAAATTATGAAAAAATAATAAATATTATAATATATTTGCGTACTTTACTATGCCTCTTAAATATTAAATAGATTTTAAAATTTGTTTAAATGTTAATAAATCACTTAATTAACTTTGTTGCTTTTATTAGGCTTTTTGTAAGTTTATAACTTTGGCTTTAAATTGCAAATTAGTACATTTTTTGTAATAACGCAATTTTTGACTCAATTGGCCTAATATATCGGGTTGACAGTGAATTTTAACATTGCTCTATTTAATTTCTTTTCTTTTACAGGAAACTTGTTTTTGGCTTTCGAAAATTAATTTCAAAAACTTGCGAATTTTGCGGATCATGCACCAAAAAAATCTGGTTGAGATAATGGAACCGCAATAGTGCCTATCATAAGCATAACAAATGAAATTGTTTTCAATGAATAAATTAATATTTGTCAAAAATATCAAAGTATGTACTGTTTCGTTGCCGTGAGCGAAAATCAATTTAAGTTAAACCTTCCAACGAAACGCACGCATGCGCAGCAGACTTCGCGTCATTTCGGTTAAAATATAAGCGATCATTTCTATCATCATATATTAATAAAATAATTGTT
>JXPQ01026428.1:0-11700 GCA_001014675.1 Ephydra gracilis
CTAATATTCCTAATCAATTTTACTATACTTTCCTCATGTCATGCTAATGACTAAATTTCCCATTTAAGGTTTCGAATACACCTATATGATACTCATGCAATTATTAAATTATTATCCAAATTAAGAGCGGTATTCGTTTGTTAGACAAAACGTCTGGAGAAATTTCTGTGCTTGCGATTCTGACATTTTTAAAATCTTTTTATGTACACGTTACGGAAATTCAAGCTCTATATTGAGTCCAATGAAATTTTTTCATTTCCTCGGCTTACCTTTGGAGGACATTCATGATGGCATTTATTTTTGCATTACGGAAAATGCTCTTATTCCATACCACAAGGCTTTCACTAGACTGCACATTTGACTGTATGTGGCCTATATAGACAGCCATAATTATCTATGGAATAAATTGAGGCACGTTTATGCCATAAATATACGGAACACATAATAGCATTCAGAAATATAATTACTTAACCAAAATTAAAATGACATAAGCGGATTAAATTTTCTAGCTGATATTACAACGAACGGAAAAAATTGTTATTTATAACAATAAGAATTTTAAAATGTCTATAACTTGCATGTTTGGAATTGTTGGACTTTTACATAGAGATGAGCTTCGAACTTAATGACAATAACTGCAAGTTGCAATGTTTTAGTTCTTTGAATTAATGAAGAATTACAATGTTTACTTCTGATGAAAGGGTGTGTAGTTCATAAGGTAATGTGTTTGAATGCACCTACATGGTGGAAATAGTATTCGCCTTGTAAGCTCACATCAAGCCAAACGGCATAGGCAACGATTATACCCACTTTTTGAGCATTTTGGAACTCTTACTGGTTAAGTTTAGGTACTGAACTAAATTTCATATTTCGTTGTTGAGCTTTTGCGATAGCCTCTTAGGCTGCACATATAATATGTACCATTGAAAACTGAGCTATTGCCTATGGGAGAGATTCATTTTGCCTAGCAAATAATGTGACTAAAGAGGTTAAAAAATGTAAAGAATAACTGAAAAANGGTTAAAGAATGTAAAGAATAACTGAAAAAAAATCACTTGCTTTACTTCACATCACTTCAATCCAATACAAATTGCAGCATGTAAAATCCTATAAATAGTTTTTTTCACCCAGCTGAGACCTTAAAGTGCAAAGCTTCTTAACATTTATTATTAATTTACATTTATGTTTGTCTTTATAACTAGATTGTTTAATTTCTGGTTGAATGCAGTTTCGAATTTTCATGTTGCTCAGCGATTTTATGATTTATTTAAACATGCACACTCAAGTGCGCTATTGGCGATCAAATAATGATCGATGCTTTCATCGATGCTATCAGCACAAAAGTAGTGAGGTTTATTTAATTGTTTTTTTAAATTTATATAACTATATTAACAGTTGAAAAAACTCATTTTGTGTTAAAGGAATGACCCTAGAACTTAAATACCTGCAAACGACCATTCAGTTTTTACATCTCTTCTCCGTTTGATATTCGACTGTTGTTCTCAACTATGTAGCCCAATTTTCAATCAACATATTTAAAAACTAGATTCACTGCAAAAACAGGTCCTGAGCAGATTGCAATAGCCACAAGCACCAGCCTCCTTATGCGCAGAGGCATAGGATGTTTCTTCATTAAAGAACAGGCGATAATTGAAAAATAATATGTGAATGACTTATAAACGGACTTGTGGTTTCAGTTTATTAATGAAGCCGATTAAAATTCTGATATTTCATAAAATTGACTTTCGAATTCCATTTGCATAAAAACTCAAAAATTTGGTGTATCGTACCATTCTGTTTTTTGCTTTTGTTCTATTAATCGATTCCCATTTGATGAACTGATGCGCATAATGTTCTGTAGTTGTTTTCCATTTAGTTGGGTTGATTGGTTATTCAATGGGCGTCATAAGCAGGTAATTTCGTTAAAATATTTAATTAGTTAATAGTCCGACACACTTCGGGGTGCGTAAAGTATATGACGTCTGCCATGCAAAAACAATCAACCAAAAAAAAAGAAAAATAAAATTAAAAATATGTAAAANTTGCCATGCAAAAACAATCAACCAAAAAAAAGAAAAAGAAAAATAAAATTAAAAATATGTAAAAAAAATAAAAGTCCCTTCGATAATGTTTAAATACGCCTATTGTCCACTGCCTGCCAATGCTCCATTACTAAAGTGTCAACAACTAACAGATGACGTAATTTTAAGCAGCAGCACCCAAAAAATTGTTATGTTATAAAATTTTGATGTTAATTTTATATGCATCGAAAAGTCTGTGCAAAGCATAAAAGTTTTAAACTTTGTTTGCACTTTGCAATGCCTGGACATACTCAAATTGAACGCAAATTAAAAGATTGGCACGAAAATTTATGCAACTTCGCATTTCAAACATTGCACAATAAAATAACTAAATTAAAGAGTCATTAAATGTGGCGAAATGCATTGAAAATAAACAGCAGCGCAAAGTGAGCACGAATATACATTTTTCATACGCCCCGTAGCACAACGTATAAAAGCATCTTTGTTGCCTATAAAATAGCTAAACGGCAGCGTTCACTTTGGAAATAAGCACCAAGTAAGTACACTCGCCAGTCCATGGAAAATAAAATTATTGCAATGTGCTAAATTATTTTATATTGAATTGATCTCCTGTTGCACACAAAGTAGTGGTTATATTTTATTTCGGCTGTATCAATGGCAGCGTCAATGACAGTAGCTCATTTTATGACCATTTTCTGTTGCAGCTTTGTATTTGTATTTGTGTTTATATTTTTATTTTTGTTGCTTAGTGTACGTGTTTTATTCTCTGGCTAGTGGCACTCGTTTGGCGGAATTTTTGCGTGCATTTTGCTTAGCACGCTGGCGAGTGGTAGAGCTGCTGCTGTGGCTTTTATTGAAATTGGCTGTTAGCTGCTTTAACCTAATTTGCCATTGGGAATGATTTTGTTAAATTTTAATAAGTCACGTCACTACTTGTGACAACACGAAAGCATTAAATTTGGCATCGTAAATTATCAATGGCTGTCAATAGCGAGTTTTTTCGGTTGCTCGGTTTTTTTTTAAGCTTTTGCATTGCCGTCATTTCATTTAAAGTGAAATTTGTTGCCTTGCATAGAAATGTACAGCAGCACAAGGATTGTTAATGTCGATAACTATCAGCAGTTGGTGCCTTTGGCTTTGCTGGCACATAAATAAACATTTTTAGTGATAAAGTGTGAAATATTCATGTCGATTTTTGCATTTAAATGGGCAATTGTATTGAAATGTGCTATGCGCTGTAGTACACTCCACTTGGGAAGAGCCTGCGATATACTTAGAATTAGCGAGAAATTCCCTCTAAAAATTAACGTACGATCTACTCAAATTTGAATTATAGCGGCATTGAAGTATTTTATTTATATTTAAGTCATTATTTAAAATAATTTCATACACCATGATAAAGTGCAAATCTGACGACTTAAAGCTGCGCCATGTTCTAAATTCAAAGCAACTCTCTATTGTTCTTGCAATATTTGATTTACGTTTTCTGTTTCATCTAAGATCCACAAAAAAGCAAACTTATATGTCCGAATTGCTGCAGAAGAACACTTCGCCATAACTAGCCGTATGTATGGCAGTGAGCAAAACCTAAAATGAAAAAGTCGTACAAACATGCCCAGTCTATAAATCGGTTATCTACTTTCTTGATTTGAAATGGGCAAGGGTAATATTTTCTCACACGCGCATATAAAGAGTTTAATTCATTAGTAAAGCTTAAACGGTAAAACGGCGGTACCGATTCAGTTTGGAAGCTTGAAGCATGCTGATCATTACAATTTGGCAGAGATTTTGTAGGCTAACACACAAAATCCTGAATCTGTATGATGTTTTGCTTCCCCATACTTTTAAAATGCACTTGAAACTGTCAGACTATTAGCATTTTGAGTGAAACGAATTTGATTAATTTGCAGGAAAATTTATAAGAAAAAAATGTGTGTGTTCATAAAGAATCGCTTATTGGCGAAACAACAATATTATTGCAGTCTTGGAATAATAAACATTGTTTGGACACTGTAAGAAGAAATTCAAACATTGGGGAATGATTAGCTAATTTTAAACGAGGATAACTGAGCATAAAGGACGAAACACGCAGTGAATGCCGTAAAGAGGTTTTTACCGAGGCAACATCAAAAATTCTTCCAAATAATTTTGGGTGGCTGCAATCTTTAGATGGTCCAAATACCTGAGCCTACACAGGTGTCAAACATGCTGGACATATAGTGCATGAATATATCGGTATGCAAAAGATCTGTTAAAAGAGAATGCTGTGTGAACTCACAGTCGACCAAACGGGGCAACGAATTGATGATTCGGAGCAGTGCCTGTTCAGCCATAACAAACCCGATTTTATGTATCGNGATGAATTTAACATGGTTCCATGATTTCACAAATGAAAAACAGTCTGCTTGCAAGGTTATAGCAGCAGCGCTTGTAATGCATATGCTGTTTTATTTGTCCATTATCTTGAAAAGAGCAAAACCAACAAGAGCGACTATTGCATAGCTTTGTTGTAGCGTTGCAGGACGAAATGAAGCAATAACGGGCCCTAAAAGGAAAGTGCTGGTGAATCAGGATAATGCGCCGTCTCACCATACAATAAAAACTATAGCCAAGTTACATGAATTGGACTTCGAACTACTACTGCATGCATTAAATTCCTTAGAACTGGCCTTCAACGATTTTTGGATTTACTAAAACTGCGCTTGAAAAAATTTAGCAACGATGCAGAGGTAATCATCGAACTGAGGTCTCTAAGGAAGATAAACATGAATTTGCTATCAAAATGTTATCAAAAAAATCGCTAACAATAAAATGAAATTTTATGAAAAAAAATTTTAATTTTCCATGTTTAAAGTATTTAAAATTTTATGAAAAAAGAAAAAAATACTTATTTTCCATTTTTAAAGTATTTTAATGCATACAATTTAATTTTATACATAGTTCGTCTTTGCTGAGTTCACAATAAGAACAATTAAATTCTTGGCCAGCAATATTGAAATTCCAATACAGCGATACGAATTTAATCCAAGTTTTTATTTGAGTTTTATTTTCATGGCATGTTCCAATAACGTGTTTTTAATTCATCTGGCATTAACGGCAAGTATATTAAAAATGTTGTTTGAACGCAGTGGAGTAAATTTGATTCAATATCAAGTGCTGATTATAGCATTGAATGCATCAGCTTACAAGAGCATTTTGACACCGGCTTAAATCCACGAATTAAAGTTCGAATTGTTAAATCAATCAACGTTTTCCCCTGATTTGGCTCTGCGTCCAGGCCAACAAAAAATTCATACGTTTTTCATTTAATGAACACCTCATAACAGCTGCACAAGCATATTTTTCAGCCCTACGAATTTCTCACATTAGGCATGGAGATCTTGTAGTGAAAGCTTGTAGGGACAAGTGTATGGATAAACAGGCAGACTTAACTGAACAAGGCTGTGTAATTAAAACCAAAAAAATTGAATTTTTCTTATGAAACAGCAAAACGTATTTAATGTTACGTAAAGCAGCTTTCATAAAATCTGACATTTTGAAAAAAATTCGACGCCAAAAAATCATCAATTAGTGTGAAGTTACGTGCACATTAAAGCCTTGACGTCGATCAATGTTTAAAAAGAGTGCACAGACCGTGAATATCTGCAGCGCTTCAGGTATCCCAGAAGTACTTTATATTTTTATTTATACACTTTTGTGAACTTTTTGAGTAAAATCTATGCCCACGTTAGTGCTGAAAGCATAATTCAAGCAAGTGATGGCAGCGGACAAACATTAAGGCAGCCATTATTTGCGAAGCCACGTAAATCAACGGCGATTATGTTAAGTCAACAGCAAGCCAAGCCATTGTGCAAATAAAGCAGCGATGTGCGTTGTGTGGGGTTTCACTTATGGGTGAATGTGTGCGTGCCAGTGTGTGTCGATAATTAAATAAAATTATTGAACGCAACAGCTGCTTGCTGCAATTTGTTTGCTCATGCTATTTATTCTTCCACTTACATTGCGGTCACGCTAAGCTCAATTGCATTGCCTAAGTTGAGACGGACAACGTTAAGCGCACTTACACACACACACACACACACACACAGGCTTTGCTGGGTTTAAACTTNACACACACACACACACACACACACAGGCTTTGCTGGGGTTAAACTTGCAGCAGCTAGTGTGATGTTGTGCATTTTTAGGCGGTTTGTAATGATTTGCGGCAATGGCTGAAGTTCATGTGGCGCTGACAGCTCAATTTGCGCAGCAAACTGCTTGTTAACACTTTTCACACTTACAACATGCTGTTGCATATGCATTTGCCTTGTTCAAAGCTGCTGCTGAGCATAGTAAATTAATTATCAAAATTAGTGCCTGGCAGGTGCTGCAAAAATCGCCAATTTCCTGAAATTTCAGCAGCATAAAATGTGTGTGCTACCGTGCTGAGGTGAGTTGCTGTTGGACAAAACTTTGCGCACACAGCATTTATTTGATTTACACGCGAAATTGGCGTAATGCTAGTGTAGCACAGCTTTTGTTTTAAATTCAATTGCTTGCGGTTATTATTGGTATTCTTGGGCGAAAAGTTTGCTGCTTGGTCATAGACACGTTGAGGTTAACGAGGCGATTTACTTGCAAAAGCTAACAACAGACAATTGCAATTCACATGCTTTGTATTCACAATTGCTGCACTAGTAGCGAGTTGAAGTTTTACACAAACACTCGCAGAAGAACCAAAAATTACGCACAAAGTTAAATAATTGCTGTTGCATTGTTCGTGCTGTTGTTTAATGATTATTAAACGGAAACTTTGTTAATAATTAATAATTTCAAATGCTGCCACTACAGGATGTTGCGAGTGCTTTACGCGTTTATTTATTTAATGAGCAGTGCTGGTGTGTTGCAGCAACCAGACGAACCGCAATGGGCATGTTGTTCTTGAGCATTTTCATTTAAGTAATCGAGAATGAGAACAGAGCGATGCAAAAGCGAAATACAAGCACCTGCACCCTAATTGAATGGATCTTAAAGTAGAGCGAAAAACACAGTTGAAGGAAATAATTAGCATTTTGAATGTTTGCCATTAGCTGTGGCTAAGCTGATTTTGTGATTTGAGTCGCTAGATATCTTAAAACTTTTGTGTTCTTGCATTATACGACCAAAACGGTTCTACTGTTTGGTCTCAATGCATTTCAAATCTTATTTTTTCACAGATGACAATGTTTTACGCTCCCGCGAGTATCCACTGCGCCATCACCTCTAGCTGTGAAACTGATAGTCCGACAAGAGACAAAAACTTCAGTTTTCATAATATTTGAATGGCCAAATGTTGATCATTTTTAAGTTCAACGGCAGCGCTCAACGTTGCTCTCGTTGTAAATTTTGTTTGCTTTTTTCAGAGATCCTGTACCTAGCTTCCTGCAAACGCTGTCGTCGTGTGGTAAAGAAGCCTAAGGTTTGAGCATGTTTATTTCTGAAATAAGTTAATAGTTTTAAGCCCATGCCTTTAGCACACAAGTTCAATTGTAAGCCATTTACCAAGATGACTTCAACGATTTCCCGTTCCGCTTTTTCTCAAGCTTTTTTAACACTTTTGCACATGCAAAATGCAAAATGCGTGCGTGGTAACTTTCAATAATCCATTACAGTAAAAGATACATCAAGGTGCATTGTTGTATACAAACCAGTGAACATACTGTCTGAAGCAGCCGTGTTTGGTTAGCAGATGGCTTATGCAAAGGTTGACCTCGCCGCACGTGCAATTGCGACAGCTGCTTGCTGACGGTATTAGTATTTCCATATTACGACTGTCTGCATAGCCGTATTTCTAACGAGTCTGCACTGGTATCAACGTCTATGCTGCCTGATATTTTTCTTTTGTATTAATTTCGTAACTCTTTCCAAAAAGTTGCAATGCATCCGTTAATTTCAAAATCCGCTTCTTCTTGCACTGTGTTGCAAGCAAAGCATATTTCTCTTATTTTTTACTTTCTTCTATGTGCAATGGAGACAGCTGCTGGCTGATGGTATTAATATATCCATACTCCGATTGGCTGCAAAGCCTTATTAAGCTCTATCAGGAATTTTTTCTTTTGTATTATTTTTTTTTTGCTATTTTCTAAGAGTTCCAATAGATCTGGTCATTTCGTAGCCTGCTTTTTTGGACACTGTATCGCAGACACAGCATTTTGCATGAATTCTTCTATTTCAGGCTTTATATTGAAATTCGCATAGCTTTCAAAAAATAAAGTCTTATAACTGAATTAAGCGATTTCTTTTCATTGTGTTTCAGGGCTAATAAGCGTAATATGATTCTAGGCAATGCAGTGCGTGGTTTGGCTGCTCTATTACTTTTGCGGTAATTTTTGCGAGTAAGTCGAACATCACTTATTAACTTGGGGTATTTTATGTAATGATTTGAGATAAATGTACCTTCATTAAGTTTTATTCTGGCTTAAACTTGGTGTCTGCAGTCTTGAATTTTCTTAAGCCACTGTTAGCTCTCTTAAATGGTAACAAGCTTTAGTTTCAGCGCAATTCAGCTTTTAATAAGGATTGGCTAAACCAGAAAACCCAATACGACCAAAAATACAAATCTAAACTCCAACAAGTAAAGAGAAAGTTAAATCAGGCGTTAGCCGCCAGTGTGGTAAACATTGTTTTAGAATTTTAAGATAATGGGTTCACAAAAAGAAGCATTTCAACTTGAAATTCAAAAAAAGAATTTTTATTTTTTTTTTTTAATAACAGAACACCTTATTTTTAAGCTCGTAGGTGGCCTTACATTTTATGTTGTTTTCATTGAATCATTCCAACTTAATTGGTCTTAGTTGAATGTAATGAATGAGCACGGATAATTTGGTTTAAAGCTTTTGTCGAACCAAATAGAGGGACAAAAGGTGTTTCGGATTACTTACATGTATTTCAAGTTGAAATAAACACAATACTTATTTTATCTACAAAGTTTGACTTATTTGAATTTAATTGATGAATGTGTCTTATTGTCCCGTTACGTGATGTTCATTCAATTTTGCATTTTTTCTGTTTACTAGTACGTCTTCATAATATTAACTTCATTCTTGTTATGAACATTTTTTTAATGAGTGCCTAGTTTGTGCGAATTTTATGAGTGTTGCGTATAATTATGTCAATCAACGCAGAATATATAAAATATCAGTAATTGTGCTTCGTTTAGAATTTAATCTGTAAGAAAGTTTTTCACACGCTTTTAAAATGTGAGTGAGTGTTAGTGACCGATTCAATAAGATTCTATAGATCTAAGAAGCAGTAAAAAGCATTTTCGTAAATTTTCGATTATTACAATTCCTTTTTCGTTATTTCACTGAATTTTGAAAATTGGCAATTTAATTAACTTCCGTCTCGTGTGATTTTTATGTGTGGCAGTAGGTGCATAGCATACAATACTCAACGCGCTTGGGTTGCGTTAATCATCTTTATTTAGCAGCTAGGTTAACAATTTAAAAATCACAAATTATATTACTCATTTGCTCTATGTTGTTCCCAAAATTCTTACAAGCTTATATTTTCCAGAAGCAGATAGTCTTGTTGGTCTATTGAAAAACATGACTCTTTCACTATGCAATGGGTTTCTCTATTGGTTTGCTTAGGTGTGAATTGCCACAGTATATGTGCATTTATTTAAATATATTTACATGTTTAAAGCTTTGCCTACAAATTTCTAATTTTTAGTTTTCTCCGGCAGCCAGCACTTTTTTGCATCTCACGCCAATAAGTATGCAATGGATTGTGCTGCTTTCACAAGCCCACGCTCACACTAGCCAACGTGTTGGCAAGCTATGAGCAAATAAAAATTTATTAAATTGAATTAAAAACAATAAACTTGGATTTAAGGGAAATTTTGAAAACTGAACTAAAGCTGTAAAACAAATGTAAAATGACATTTCAATGCAGTGCATGGCAGGCAAGCAAAATTGCACACGCAATGCTTCTGTGAGTGCAAGGCACATTAAAAGCAAAACAATTTGGCAAATGTATTTTACTATAAAGTCTTGTGCACAATTGTACACAAGGAAACAAAATAAATATGCCAAAATTAAAACTAAATGGCAAAATAATAATAGCAGCATTAAGGCATTGCGAAGCAAATGAAAAATATTTAAACATTTATGAGCGCATTTGAGTAGTGCAAATAAAAACTTATTAAACAATATGTGCACATGCATAATAAAAGACTATTGCATATTATTTATACACAAATAATAAGATGTAGCAACTGAAATAAACTGCCTGGCAAGCAGACAGTTCCTTGCAAGTATCTTAAAGACAGCGCGTAATACAAGTGCTTGTTTGTCTGTCAGCCAGTGGCTGAAGTAAAATTTTAAATAATTTTTGTTGTATTTTATTTACTCTATGTATCCTTCTCTCAGAGACACAAATACAATGAAAATCTAATAATAAAATGCAATCGAGTACGAGTAAGTGATTAAATGTGTTATAAATATTTGCTTAAGATGGATTTGTAATGTCATAATGCCTTGTCCTTGTCTTCGCCTTGACAGCGTTTGTGCGTAATGTGTGCCCGTCGTGTATGGTTATATATGATTTGTTGTTTTTCAAGCAAAAATATAATTAAAAATAAAACTTTTTTATATGCTGTTTGTCATATTAAATCTGGAAATATTTTTGTGTTTTAATTTTTTTTCATTTTCGTTGCATTGTAAAATGGNTTATGCTGTTTGTCGTATTAAATCTGGAAATATTTTTGTGTTTTGATTTTATTTTTTTTTTTCATTTTCGTTGCATTGTAAAATGGAACTTTACAGGCACATGACGTATTACGTGCCTAAATAAATTCCATAAAAAATAAAACGAAATCTTATAAAGTAGGTGTGCGGAGAGTTGCGGTAAGGCTGTTGGTGAATGATTTGTGATAAAAATAATTCGGGCATATGATTTAGTTAACGTGGCATTGGGTCNGAACTTTACAGGCACATGACGTATTACGTGCCTAAATAAATTCCATAAAAAATAAAACGAAATCTTATAAAGTAGGTGTGCGGAGAGTTGCGGTAAGGCTGTTGGTGAATGATTTGTGATAAAAATAATTCGGGCATATGATTTAGTTAACGTGGCATTGGGTCGTCTGAGTTTGTCCAAACTTGCAGGCAGTAAAGAAGACAATTTAAAAATGTCTCTGAAGATTTTATTCATTTTAATTTCACATATTATTATTCATTAATTATGCGAATGAAAGTACTCCCGTTATATTTTTGAATATTTTTTCCAAGAATATTGCGCAGAAGCAGACTAACTGTTGAATTGTTTCAACTAAACTCCGCTTCCTAATTTTCAAAAATTTTTATTAGCTAGCTATTACCCTCTTTGGTTTAATGGTGTGATTGAAATAAGATTAATTACGTCGTCTGGTATGTGCTACTAAATCTGCTTGAATTCCTTCATTGGGATGGTCGCCATTGATATGTTTGTTGGTATTATAAACTTCTAACATTTGTAATCAACTTGCAGATCGCAGCGAGCGTATGGATTCAAATTAACACATTTCCTTGTTCCTATATTTTCATAGCAGAAGGTTTTCTCTTGAAAGTGTTTTGCTCAGGAAAAAATATCTCATTACCAACCACATTTGTTAAATTTGAGCACTCAAAGCAAATAGTTTATGAATTTAATTGTA
>JXPQ01026457.1:0-24037 GCA_001014675.1 Ephydra gracilis
TTCAAATAGTGTAAAAAATATAAAAATATATATACATATTTGATATTGAACTATAAGAAATATCTACAATAAACACATTTCCACTTTAAACTGGTGTTTTGTTAATTAACATGAATTAATACTTTTACATTTTTTTGTTAGGAATATTTTGTACAAAAATGCACATACTAATGAACTAGAGCTAAATGGTGCGGTACATAGGTTTTAGTTGCTGATTAGGTGTAATTAAATTAAATAATCAGAGGAAACTAAGTTATGCAAACTATAAATTATGTACCAATGAAATAGAATCTGTGAGCTCCTTGTTTAACTGTAAAGATATATCAAATAAAAAGAACAAAAGAAAAAAGTAAACAATTCATAATGAATTATTTTGCGAAATTTCAATAGTAAATAGCAAAGATTATTCATATACACTAAATAAACATATACATAATTAAAAAAGTAGAAACTTAAAAATGTACTTTCGGTAAATTATTTATAAGGGCGAATAAAGCAGGAAAAAGCATTTCGAATGAAGTAATAAATTGATATATTCCATTGATAAGTTTACAAATGAAATTTCTCTTATTTTGTCTAACTTACCGTTATTTTTCACCGAATTTTTCTCGCATGAGAAAATATTTGATTGCATGTGATTTTTTACTACGCGTGGTGTCTGGGGCTGCTCGGCACCGAAAATGTCGCTTGAGCCGCCTCCTGGTGGTCGCAAAACCCTGTAAAGAACATATTTTACATATTGATTAACATGTGTTATTGTATAAAAACAAATAAGAATGTTACAGATGACTTAGGCTGACGTTCAACACAAACAATTTCTTTTTTTGAATTTAGAAAGAAAACCCTTTTATTCGATCTCAAAGCAGAAGTGGGAGTACATGCCATAATCATCCAATCATCTTCTCTTTAGTAGACGAATTGATAATATTGAGTTCAATCATTCATTCAATTTCGCTGAGTTTAATTGACGAGTTTGTCTAAGTTTCCTTAAAGCCCTCTCTTTGAATCACAGAGAGACCTTCTATCCGGATCATTGTTGTTGTGGGGGTACCTCATATCATCATTAATATCTAAAGGTAAATGTCGTATTCTTTAACAATAAAAAGAAATTGCAAAAAAAATTTCATCTGTTGGCATATTTTCAAGTATTTAAAGCAGAATAAAATTGATTTTGCAAATCAATTTGTTTTTTTTGGTTAAGCAGAACAAAAAAAATTGTATTGCATCAATTTGCTACTATGAATGTGGTCAAACGTCATGATATAAAAGTAACACGTAATCTTGGGTTTGCAGTAAAGGACTTATTCAATCCAAATTGCATTCAAAAATTAATAAAACATAAGCACTCTCAAAAATAAAATTCTGATGGCATACACATTAGCTCAGATGTGTTCTGCGCGGCAGCAATAAGTATCAATGGCGCGTATGAGTAATTGGATTTGTGACAAATAATTGACTTATTAAAACAGAAACAAACACTATAATAAACTTGGTAATTACACGTTAGCTAGCTAAATATAAAAGTGTTGAAGTATTAGTGGCAAAAGAAAAATACGTCATTGATTTACGCAAGTATGGGTTTTGATTGCAATATAAATGATACACTTTACGACATCACATAAGCAACGACAATAATTATTGACAATACAAATAATAATGTTGATGAAAGCGAATATATGGCCAGTCACACAGGTTCATGTGCAATTTTAAATTGAAGTATTTTCATGAAAGTGATACATAATTATAACCATATTACATTGATTAAGAAGTTCCCCGAATTTTTTCAAGAAATTAAAAAAAAACAAGATTATACATAAAAATGGATGCACTTATGTCAGCGCTTGATCTAATCATCGAAACATTTTCTATATTGGGTGTAAGGTATAGCCAAAAGCCGATTTTTCATTTTGGGTGTTGAAATGCGTCTCGTGGAATAGTTTCATGAGTTTAACGAATGGGGAAAGTATGGAACCAAATCAGATATTCGCTTCGTTTTTCGCCAAACGTTCACGGATAACAAGTTGTTTGACCACAAAATCATACTGAGGAAGAAATTCATGACACACATCGTCGTTGTAATCCATGTTAACTGTGAGTAATGCCTTTCTTTTTCCACTGAAAACGGTGTGAGTTTTTCGGACGCGCAATTCACCAGCTTGATATCTGGATGACGTGTCATACTCATAAATCCATGTCTTTTCGCTAGTAATAATCCTTTTGATCAGTGTTGGGATTTGGATATGCTAAGATAAAAAATTTACCGTGGTGACGTCAATTTGAATAAATGTTTTGTAGTTATTCACTGGACACAGCATACATTTATTCTTTTTAAAAATTATAGTTTCTTCACATCAAATGGGAAAAATATTGCTACAAGAACAGACAAAAAAGACAACAACAATAACAAATTTATAAGAATGACACGCTCCGTTAAATCGAAATACCATAGATTTCAAATTTAATTTCTAAGAAATCGTATGGAAAGCATTTCCGATGACTACAGGTATTTTAGGAGAATCCGTTTAAATGGAAAACATCAAGCTCAAATCGGTGAATTACTGTTTACTTTAGCTACAGCATGAACATAATTATCCACACCATCGTAGATGTAAGCAGGTATAACTTCGGCCTCAGTTCACAATAGAATAATAGAGTCCCAGCTATGAACAAGAAAAGGCAGCAAATACAAGTCGCTCATGAACCGGATCTGCCGTACAGAACTGAAGCATAAACGCTTTCAAGTTCTGTTGAACATACGTTAAATGCTGTCGAATAAAGCCTGTTTTGAGTTAACCTATTAATAATTTGAATTTTATCTCTTCAACGACCATTTTTGGAATTGGATTCATATTTGTGGTTCGCTTAATATCCTTATTTTAGGACCACAAGAGTTTTAGGGAGGTATATGTTGTCCTCTTCAACTATTAACTTTGAACCCTGCAAAAGCCCCAAGGCCCCCATTTTGAGCTAAGAAGTGGTTGAAGGTATTGGAAATTTAATACATCTGCAAACTTTGCAAATCGAGGTAAAGGTCTCCCTGCTCAATTCCATTAAATTCTTTAGTAATGCTGATCTATCGATGTCTACTTAACAAACGTATGACCAAACCTGACATACATTAAGCCAATTGCATTGCCATTATCTTTGAGAGAAAACTTTAAGAAAAGTTGTGCCCAATAAGCTTTTTATACGCATCTGTCAATTTACTGGTGGAGTGTTGTGAGTTTGAAAAAAACATTTTGAAATTTGGTTCTTACGTGAATTTTGCAAAAAGTGCAGACGTGAACAAAATCCGTCGACAACTTCTAGTACCTCCGATAAAGTGAACCTCAAAAAATGTACTAAAAATGCATTTTAACCCACTCTTGGTGTCATTAGTAGTACTAATTCATAAATTAAACTTAATTAAAGTCTTATGATGTATGCCCATATATAATAATAATTCGTTTTATAACTAAGTGCGGAGAAAGGTAGATGCCCTAGAATCCGACCATAGATGATGACATTTAATTAGCCTTGTACCTGCAATCTAGTATTCCTCATTAAATAACCAAATAGTGTAAAGTTCTTAATTATTCAATTTAAGTTATTTTTCTACACATTTAATTATTTTAAATATTTTGTCATTTTATGTTAAAGTTAAAGTAAAAGCGTATGCCATGATATTAAAGTAAAAAATGAGAAAAACATTTGTTTGTGAATGTGCGTGAAGCACTTCCCGGATACACTAAATCCCAACTTCAGCTCTTCAGATTCATTTGTAGGAAACAATATTTCAAATGCAAAATTCGAAAAACTTAATTTTTTATTATTTTTGAGTTGTACTTGTTTAAAAAGGAATAATCAAATGGTTTCTTCGAAAAGCCCTGTAAGCATATAATATTTTAATAGAAGATGAAAATGTGGACCCGTTCTATGCATTTTGAACTTTGGAGGGTTCCTAGGTACGTATAAATTATAAAATCAAAATTTGCAATTTTAATTAGTTACGTTTTCATTAATTTATGGGACATTTGTTTTGCGTAAGAACCCCTTAGTTAAAGACCGAGGCTGCCGATTTATTGACTTGACTGCAGTTCTTAAATACTACCTGATACCCCCACTTCACTAATCCTGGTATTGCTCGAACACAGTTGTTTCGATTCTATGAATATGTGTTCAATAAATATTCTTTGGGAAATTTTTATTGTTATGCATTAGATACTTTATAGCAAACCGTAATACCTTTATTACTGATTGATGCAAAGATCTAAAGCAAGGTATACTGATTTTGTTGATATTTTCGTGTTTCCTTTCTGGCATGTATTTTGCTCATTTTTAGGTTGGATTGTTTTATGTTAGAAGAAATATCCTAGACATTTTATCATTAAATCTATAATTTGTTCGAAGTATTTAGCTGTTTTTATAAAAGATTTGAAATGTGATCAGTAGCTTTCATTGTCTTGCTTAATCATACACAGACTTTTGTACAAAATCACAAAGACAAACGCGCGCGAAAATAGTTTCGAATGTAATTATTTCTGATGTCTTGAAATATTTTTAATACAAATAAAAAATTAAGCGTGATAATAACACAGAGCAGTCGGCACTCTGCAAAGACTTTTATTTCGCATTACTTGCCGTGCCATACATTATGTGTGCTTGTTGAGTGCACTTGTTGCAAATAGCTGTTGTAACAGGTGACCGCTAGCAATGTTGCTAACTTATTTAATGTTCGGCAAAGCAGTGGTTCGCCTGCTTGTTTTGTTTTTGTTCCGCACGGCAGCAGCACCCGTCTTTCTGCTAAAAACATTTGTATTTGCGCATTTTAAATTTATTGGTGGAGTCTGATTTCTTTTGGCATTGCAGTTGATATTTTATAGACTGCTGTGTCATAAGCACGTATTGGTAGTAATTTATGCTAAGATAAAATGTTAAATAAGCAAAGAAGTTGTACGGTACGTATGGCTGTCCACCAGTCTGTCATGACCCGTTTAATTTGTGTAATTAGTTTTTAGCTTATTAACTTTCAATTAACTTACATTTGCATTTGGCAGTGTTCAGTCCAGCAATCGAAAGAACCCTCAAACTGCCACGAATAACAAAAGAGGAAAAATACAAATTGAAGTAAGTTTTATAAATTAGCTCTGTAGTGTTCCTACAAATCACAACAGTTTTTATCGTTAAAACCGGAGTATTTTATCAGCAAAAACTCTGCGAATGTTTTTTTTTTATATATATATTTTAAATTTTCGCTAGCTGTTTTATATGTATTATTTTAGAAAATGCATTAATTTTAATGAAAATTTTTTTTTTTAGTTTTATTAATGTGACAGATGTTTTCGGTAATTTGATGTTTCAGCGATTTTTAAATTGGTACGTACATTATACAGCACTACACTATTTAGATACAGGAAATAACTTGTCCAGGGATCATGGACGAATAGGCACAGACGGAAACAAGGAAGTAGATAATTATAAATAAAATGAACCTGCCCCAAGTTTGACGATGAGATTGAAAAATATTGACCTGATTTAGTCCTCATTAAGCGTTGGAAGAAAAGTCCGCACAGTGTGTCCATGTGCAACCCCTACACGAACTACACGTGTTCTGTGGCTTAGCAGACCAACAGCTCAACATAGCTAAAGGGGTCATAATAGTACATTGTCGAGTACGGTGTACGTCACGAAAGCACTGTGGATATATAATAGTCTATTACAGATTTTATTAGGGTTTGAAAGCGACTACCTGAGCACTTTGTTTTAAAGTGCTGTGTAAAACAGTAAGCGAGATAAATTCTTCCGGTCTAAATGGGTGTCAAACTTAATACTTCCAAAAATTAGCAAAACTACTGGGATACGTCGATAGACAATGTCACATGCTTAGGGGAGCGAGGAAGTTTCACTACTTTTAAAGGATACTTCATAATAATGTGAAGGTCCTGTGCCAGCAAAATTCTCTCTGAATAGCTTGACCTAAAGAAGTAAAATTTATTTTAATTATGTATATTATATATTTTTATTTATCGATACTTGGGCTTATGTTGATCATATTTGTAAATACTTCATCCAGACGGTGCTAAGATAAATAACAACTTTGTAGGGATTGCTATTGTAAGGACTGTAGTGCCCCAACCGCAAAAAAGCGCCAATCATTACTATGGAAACGCTGGGCGCATTCATTTCGAATTGATTGCGATTTAAAAGTTCGCCTATGTGGTGCAATGCAACTGTCTACAATCAAGGGAAACATTTCTTTCATCAAGTACTGAAAAAATAAATTTGTGTTTGCTCTTCCTTTAAAAAGATTAGAGCTTCCTGAATTTTTTTCGGGAGCACGTCAATTCCGTCAAAAGATATAAACGTTCTATTATTATTGATTGAGATACCAATAGTTAGTCATAAATTATAGCATAAGAATATAATTAGCACTTTCTTTGTGAGGTAAGTGGTAATATTTTTTGATTTCTTCTCCGCAAAAGTTTTCAATTGCTTAAATTGTTGTACACAACACAGCGAATGCAAACAACTCGCTGTGAATTAAGAATTTCAGTTGACAAACGTGTGATTACATTTTAATTTCTGTATAATTTTTATTAACTTTGAAGTTATTACTTATTATGCTGCTTTATTGCTTTTGCACATACGGCGTGTAAACAAAACGAATAGATAAACTTAAAGAACATAAGCTTGAAACTTATTTTAACATGCCAGCACATGGTAAATGTCGACTTTTCATTTTTTTATTTCATTAGTTTTTTTTCAATACTTTTATAAAGATTTTTTGTCGCTATTTTCCATTTCAAGTCTTATTTTGGGAAGTCATAATTAAGTAACGGTCAGCAAATTGTGTTGTTTTTATGCCAAGTAATTTCACGCTCAATGCATTTGACCTAAACAGCAGAAAAGCAAAATCTAGAAAAAGCATTTTAAAATTTATTTTTTTAAGTAATTTTTTAACAGACGCTCTTGTAATAAAAAAAAGCAAAAATATAGCTTCAAAAACTCATGTCTAATGAAAAAAGGTTATATATTTCAATTGAGTCAGCTATTTTTTTCATACTCTCAAGTTTGAGTAGCTTTTAAATTAAACTAAACACTGTATTTACAAAACAAGGGTACAGCTGTGTGAAATCTTTGATAAACTTTTTAGGCGGAAGCCACTACGGCGCGCTTACCAACTCCGTAATAAATGCAACCATTAATGTGAAGTGCTTTACTTAATTGTTTTGCATACTTTGAATATCTTTGCAAATAATTAATAATCCATTGTAATAAGCAATTGCGTTGCAAGCAATTTTGCGATTATTCGCGAGGGGTTTCAATAAGTACCCGTAATCGATGACAGAGAGTTTGGATTTGCCAGCCATTTGAGTAAGACTTCTGCTTTTTGATTTTCGTTAAAATGGAAAAAGATCAGTATCGTGCTGTAATTGGCATTTTTTTTTCGGATGGGATAAAATTCGAGGAGATAACAGCAAAGTTGGAAGCTGTTTATGGGGACACTTCGCCATCTCTGACCACAGTTAGACATTGATTAAACGAATTTTAACTTGGCTGAACATCCGTTTTTGACGAAGAGCGACCAGGACGGCCGGCAGTCGTAGATACCGAGGAAATCGTTCAAAAAGTCCACGAGATATTTCTTGCTTATCGACCATCGAAACTGATCGATGTAGTAGAGGCCGTAGGTGTTGCGACCAGAATAGCAATAATTTTTTAGCGATGAAAAAATTGTCGGTCCGATGGGTGCCATCATTGGTCACGATGAAAAACAAGCGGATGCGGCTTTTAATTTGATAAAACAATGGACCGCTTCCAAAAAAAACTTGAAGGCGACATGGCCACGTTTGACGAAAAACCAATGCTGTTTCACCACGATAATGCAGCAGCACATTCATTCGGACTTGTCGCCGTCAACTGCATGAAATGCGTTACAACTTTTTCTTGTCGCCTATCATAACAAATTGTTTGCTGGAAATAATTAAACTTAAACGAGAAAGCCATCGCGAAAAAGAGGCGTATGCAAATTTCAACAAATCATATATTTCGGAGGTGCTAACAATGGCGTCTTTATTTCTAAGACGGATATTTATTGAACTGTCCTCGTATTTTTATGTTTTGAGTAAAAAGGCGCTAAAAGATGTATGCATAGTGTTCAACTACTCCAATAATTTGTGTCGAACCCCTCATAAGCATGCCTGAGTCTGATCGAGGTCGTAAAGTGGATGATTTTAATCTGTTTGAAGTCAGAGTGGTAATCCTGCGTTGGTCTGACCAAGCGTTGCATGATGTCTCACCGATAACAGCCGAATGATTGCTGATTAGAACGAAATTTGGCCTACCAATGTTGAGTCTGGCCTTTTTTTAAAGCTTGCAATCCTTTTTTTTTCTTTCCGGTTCTCTTTTCTGTTTAGGGTTCTGTACTCTTTTCATTTGATTTTATTATTATTTAATGTTGGTAGGCGTAAAATTTATTTTACTTCTCCACTTACTTCAACAATTATTCGATTTATTCAAGTAAATATTATTTGTCATGAGTAATAATAATTCAATTTGAAATTAATGGCTTATTTATAAAATTCAATGTGTTATTTTAATTTTTTATTCTTTTTTTTTTATTTGCTCAACACGGTATTATTTGTCCTGTGTACTAATAATCCCTTTTGAAATTAATTGCTTATTTATTAAATGAAAATTATTATCCTGTTCATTGAAAATAATTTATAGCTATCACAATAAATATGTAAAGGGGAGAAAAAAAGTTTTAAAAACTACAGCAGCGCGTGTTAAGGTGATATATTTATGTGTGAATCCTGTATTTGAAATAGGCATGCCTGTTAGTCAATGACAAATGAGTACGTAAAGCACGTATTTCATTGAAAAATTTAAATGTAACCAGTAAATGTATTGAAAAGTTATATCGTTACGATGATTGCAGACTTCCGTGAGAGTAAGCAAAAATTATTGGCAGGACAAATACGCACGGCTTAGATGTATGCGGTAGAATGAAATATATATAAATAAAAATTTTTCCTATTCCACATAATAATAACAAACAAAAACAATGATATTGAACTTGTTTTTAGAACAAAAGATAAAAAAATCGTCTTCAAATTCTATTTCCATTAAAATATTTACATTATTTCCTCTAATAATAATAACAGCTTAAACTCATTTCTGATAGGGAATTGCTAATTCTCTACATAGACTTAATCTTTTAAGAGTAATGATATAATTTTTAAAATTTTCTTATGACCACTTGGAATTTCGAGGAAGAAATTATTGAAAACTTAAAAAAAAAACTTTGAAGTTTTTTTTTTTTTCTTTCTTAAATAAATGTTGTATTGTTTTCATTTCTTCCTAATGCCGGAGCTCTTGTGCAGATCTATATCTAGGTATTATGGCGCTGTTGTTTCGTCAACTATTCGATTGAAATCTGCAGACGTGAAGTAATTTAATTTAAAATAATCGTAAAATTTTCATTTAAAATAATCGTAAAATAATTTAAATTTAACTGGATGAGTTTGGAAATATAATGGGCTATCGCGTGTCTATGGCAAAACCTACGCTATTAAGTGTTATTAAAATTTTTAAACGTTTGAAAACATCTGTTTGAGTCTAGCATCCTGGATGATTTAATAAATTGAATTAGGCTAGCAAGAATTGAAACTAATTTCTTTGCATTTTAATTGATCAACTTTAGTAAGCTCTTTTTTTGCAGAGAAACGATGCATATACATAGTGAAGATAAATAATTGATTTTGTTGTGGTAGGTTTACAGAAGTGTAGCATATGCGTTATTGATAATGGTCGTATATCGTCATTCGTGTATTCCGAATGAAAATGATAAATGCTCATTGCACTAAAAAATAATTCAAGGCATTTGGCCAATGATCGCTCTGTAGTTAAGCATTTAATTTTAGCTGTAATTATTTTAATATTTATACAAAAGTATATTTGTTGTTGATAATTCTGCAGCCAACCTAACGTTTCCTCTTTAATGCTTATCTAAAATTCTTATGCTTCGCTGATTAATGACAGGCAGAACCACTGAAATCTTGTTATACTAAGCATAGTAGTGTGCGGTATAACTCTTCTTTTTTGGGTTCGCTTCGGATACAATTTGAAAAAATTTCATTTCATGGTACTTGCATGAGCATTGGCTATGACATTGAATGCATATGAAGTGCAATGCACCTGTGCACATGATTCAACGTCTGCGGCTGCTAGCCATTTCAATTAGCGTGCACTTATCAAACTGCTTAGAACAAAGATAAAATATTATTGCCTGCAATACAGTTTTACTATATGAAATAGACATAAAATCGGGTTTTCATTATTCCAAATCACAAATTTATTCTATGAAAAATATTCTAAGAAGAAAAGCAAGCATTTGTGCAAATGGAACGAAACCTAACTGTTTCTGAAACAAATGTTTAGTTACTGACTTAATTCGCCACAATAACCTGGCCTATGCCTTCATTATAGTGATCATCCAGCTTGACGCCATTTGCAGATACCTAGCCTTCAGAGATCCTGCGTTCAATATAGGTTCGGTCGTTCTCGTTCGTGATCCGATCTATCTAACATAATCCCTGAATTTATGAAATAATATTCACGTAGGGTTTTTCCTTCGAAGACGCCAAATTCATGCTTATAAGATTTTGAAAGAATTCAGGGTTCAGTTACTGCAGGACTGGAATTATCACAGACACATACATAATAGTTTTTAATTTTTGGGATGGTTCTTTCAATCAATTGCTTACTGAGCCCGATGTAAAAACTACATTTTACGTTATACTTCTCGTTATAAATGCTTACTTTAGAAGATAGGTAGATAAAGTTTGAATCACTTCGCACTTGAAGTTTCTTATATAAACCAAATAGCAAGATAAACGACAAAGTGTTTCATATCTGCACAAATTTGTTGTCGAGTTACATAAGCAACATTAGTTGCAAATAAGGTGAGGTATTGCAGTAGTCTTCCAAGTTCAGACTGAATTCCAATTTCATTCTAAAGTATTCGTCTAAATTATGTTTGCCTAAGTTCGTAAATCTAGCTAAAATGAACTTTATAGTTTCTACTTTTACAGACCAATATGGATAGATAAATTTTTTTGGCATACATTTTTTTGGGCCTTCGATCAATCCGACTTTAGTGATACAATTGTATGATCACAATTAATATAAAAAATAATAGTCTTTATAAGGGTTTGAAATACCTAACCAATCAAAAAATGCTGAATAGCTTTATCTTTACAACCTGATTTTTCTAATTTATATCAATTTTCCTTGTGTATAGCTTAGCATATATTGAAATTCATACAACAAATACAAGCAATAAATTCATGGAACTCTTTCTCTTTTATATTATTTTTAATATTACTGGTTCCGATTTCTAATAAATGTTGATCAATAATGGCTCCTTGTTTACTTTTAAAAGACCATTGCGCTACATATCTGATAAGCTATTTTTTTGCTGGTTTCAAATATATCACACCTGCAGTCCATGATATGCTCCTATTAAAGAAAACAATATTAATTTTTAATTAATATCAAAGTAAAATATTTTCTATGTAATATGACGGAGCACTGTTGAGCTGTCCATATTTCTGCACCTTACTTTCAAAACGTTAAATAAAGTACGGAGCTCGGCAGCATAGCTTAAGCATGCTTTTTCCATTTTATTGTTGTATCATTATAAGCATACCGTATTTTAATTAATTTAATTTTGAGCTATACCCGCAGTCTTTGAGTTTATAAGTTCAGAGTACTCTACGTTTCGAAATCATTTGAAAGATAATAAGTGAAACCTACCTGAAATTAAAAATAATAAATTGAATTAAAAAAATGTTAAGGATATGTAATCGAATATTTAAGCAATAAAAACTTTGTCATATATTGTCAAAAAAAAGAGGCATTTTCAGCACTCTAACTTGAAACTTTAAGCAATTTAAACAAACAGTTGTTTATAGTCGATAACCACAGTTTCCCAAAAGCCAGATGATGTTCAATTCACTGAATGGACTTGGCACTTATGAACTATCTAAATTGGGAAATAAAAATTTCTTTCTTGTTACTTCCACGCAACTCAAGAAAAAACTGCTATCTGTGAACCCTTGCTTCACTACAGCAAATGTTCTTTGAATATCAGTATAATATATGATAGATTCCAGGGGAGCTATCCGAAGTAATGGACCGATTTCCTTCAACTAGACATCCCTCTAACATTCAATCAATCGTACTGGATTTATATGTAATTGGTACATATTGAAGAGTAAATTGAACAAAAAGCACTCAAGACTTACTGCTTATTTGTTTTCTATTGCTTCCGATAGCGTCCCTATCTCTGCTAGGATTCCACTAGTTTTTCATAAAATATTTCGCGCAATTTGTTTAATTCATATTTAACTTGTTGATTTTTAATTGAATTTTATAATATTTTGAACTATAAAAAATTAGTGCACACTCACGCAAGCCAAGACTTGCTCATTAAAATATTTCTTTCACTTTGCTGTACACAAGCAACAAATGGCCAATAAATTATTTTGTGTGAAATACTGATTTGAAAGTGCACAAAAATGAGAGATATAAAACGGAAAATTAATTGAATGGTTTTTATTAATATATATTTTTTTTTTCAGAATTACAACAACTATAACAGCAAGCGCAATAAAGTTTAACATATAGGCCACCTTTCACACATAAGCAAGCGTTTGGGAAAACCTGGGCGCCGCTTTCTTGCCAGCTTATGAGCGGTCATGTAGGACCATCACGAGCAACAACAATGTTAACACTGTTACGCCTCATATGTGTTAAACAAAGCAAGTCAAACAGCTGCAGCAAATGTTTTTTTATGTTTTTCCCATTTGCTAACGCTTTAAGAAAGTTCGCGTCTACTCAGCGTTGTTACTACAATAAACACGACAAGTGCTTAAAAATGAAAACTGCAAAGTATAAATTGTTATTATCAACATGATGTCGTCATTTATCAATACGAACCCTTTCCACTCAGCTAACGCGCCAGTACAACTCGCACTCCAAAGCTGCTGGGCAAATGTGTGGCCATGGACGAATGAATATATTGCCACAGACGGCGATATGCATTAAAAAGCAAATAACAACAACGCCAAGAAAAGGTAGGAGAAAGGATTTCTGCCAATGCGGTTAGCTGCTTTATGGAGCAGACACAAAACACGCTGCAATTGCTTGCTTAGCGTGTAACCGAAAAATAGTCGCACTAAAAAAATTTGATTGAATTGCTATTTTTCGGTAGTCATTGTCACCATTTCGAGTTTTCTTTGCGGCTGCTTGCATGTGAATTAGCCCAAAGCAATGATCTGGCATGCATGCTCCGTTGTTGTTGCTGTGGTGGCACTTGCAATTTTTTTAAATGTTCAAATATGCCAGCTTAATGCATAAACATGAAGCATAAAATTAAAATGCAGAAGCAGGAGTGCGCGCATCAGCCGAAGTAAAAGTTGTTTGAGCATCTCTGAACGAACATGCACACACACAGCCCAGCACAAAAATCCACCAAGCTACCAACATTTTATGCAAATTTTCCTGTGGCAATATTGATCAAACAAATAGCAAAGGAAAATTGTGTCTTGATTGGTTTTCCTGGCGAATGCAATGCAATAACTTTTTGAGTAATTTGGATAAAAAACAATTAACCGTTTTGCGATAACAAAGTGATTGCTGCGGGTAACTCTTGACAATGCATGCATGCTTGGTAAATTTTGATAACTCGACTGGTGCAATACAGCGATGCTAATGCAGAAGTAGCGCGTCGTAAGAAAATAAGAGAAAAAAAATAACGAAAAAACTTTGCAAATAAATTTCGAATCTTTGAAAGCGCATCATCAGTACAAGAGTATGACTGTGTAAACGCGAATGAATAATTACCTGAATGCACTTAACTTTATTGATATTTAACTGTTTTTTTTTTGCGATATTCTAATATCAGATTACTATCGGAGGAATCCGATCTACGGTTGACTGCGTGGAAATAATTGTTTTAAATACAATTTTAGCAAGCTGAAGGTAAAAAATGTGAAATTAGGATTCCTTCCCTTTTCTATGGTTCGAGACCTCGAGGTCCGCATATGGACATGGGCCGATTGATGTTTAAAATAGCTTATACACTAAGTTTGAATTATGAATAGAAAAGCACATTGTAACAAGCATTTTTTATTTTTATAATTAGATGGTGCTAGAAGAAAAGCAAAATTGTTTAAATTCGTCGGACTTGCAAAAAAAATAAGCGCATCTGTCGCTGGAATGGGAAACTTAATAAATTTCAACTGCGGTGAAATTAAAAAGTTAATGTATTTATTAAAAAAACGTTATACATCAATTATATCAGAAAAATTAATAAATAATTTTGTGCAAAATTTCTGTTCTGGTAGCGGTTCTGTGAAGTTAATTCACTTATACTTACATTTGCTTGTGAAAAATTTCTCCACATGTTTATTATATGTATTATTACATACATGACATTTAAGTATAGTAAAGGTACGAATTTTTTGTTCGTAGCAGGTGAGATATGCACATTATCTTGAAGTTAGAGCAGGGCCCAAATCACGTAGTTCTATTTTTCTAAAATTCTAGTTTAATAAAAGGAATACATATATAAGATTTTATAGATATCAATGCCTTCTACACTTATCCAACTTAGTTAACATCATATTAACAATTAAAAACAACGTTGCAATTACAAAAACTGAAAAAGTCTAATCAGATTGCCAAAACAAAATTTATAAATATGGTTACATTTGCCGACATGAATGGAGTGAGCCATTATTACACGCCAGCTGAACCATGAGAAATACGGAGTCTAGGTTGTCAGTTAAAGAAAACAAATTATTCAAATACCAAACAAATACATAACTTTAATTAACAAAAATTTGGCTAAGTGATTAAGTAAACGAACTAATATAGCACGAACATGAGCTGAAAAGTTATGCGATAAAGAAATTTTCACATAAGAAAATTAATTACGAACAGATAATAAAGTCAATCTAGGAAGCCAGTCGAGCATCAATTATAGTTCATTGACATCGTCAGTGCAAGGTACAGAGCCGAATTTAGGGTCTGTTCGTAGTGGACTTAACATTAAGAGATGCAAAGTTTATGTCAGCCATAAGTTTGGTTATCTAAGAATTGAAACACATGCTTTACGGCAGAATTTTTTACTGCAAACGGGGCGTTTTATAGTTGATGCATTTATTTTCATTGCTGTATTGCTATGTGTTTTAGTTATGATCTGTTAAATTAAAAACAAAAATTAAAAAATATAGAATAACAAAAAATTATGGAAAATTAATATATACAAGAACACAACCATGACCTAATATATGTCAACTAAATTCCATTTACAAACTGGTGAAAGCTTGAGCCTCAGCAATCATGCAGCGTCAGCTCCTGCATTCTTTGTAAATTCCTTCGACAATGTCGATCTTACTGTTTATATCGCTGTGCATTATAAAAAAATTATGATATATTATTATATTTCCTCTCGAAACCATACTGAGCCTGCTCATCAGATCTTGGGGGCGCTAATACTTCAGATCCGCAAAGTACGACGGGTATAAGCGACTTGTATTTTAGGTTGTTTGTTTTCGAGAAAGCACCAAGAACTGCATCAGATTGTAATGACAAAATAACTTAAGTTTCTTTTACTTAATTGGCTTCTGACTCCATAGTGGCGTGTTGGATTTTGAAGCAAATATTATGGTAGCCGCACGTATGTTTCCGAAGTTGATGCAAGGCGTTTTCGAGAGTCAGATGTTGTGTTATTTTGTAAATTAATAAGTGGGAGTTAACCAGAACCTACATCGTTTTGTTGTTAAGAATCCATTGATAGTTTTTTTGCGCGGATGATTCATATTTAACAATAATGCTGGGTTTTTCGTGAACTCGGATAGAACAGTTGTAGAAGCTAGTTTTTGGTTACGGTCGTGTGTGTTGAACTTTTTTTAATGCTCCTTAATAAACAACGAACAAAAAACAACAATAAAATTTACCATATAGCATATAAATTAATAGTTATTTATTAAAAACTTAATTAATTGCCATGAATAATATTTCCAAATCGTATATTAAACGAACGAACGTACAGTACTAAAGGGTGATTTTGCATAATATGGAATGAATAACGCAACATTTGAAATTACTGTTCTTTGAAACATAAACCGGTTGCCAGTTTCCTGTTACCAAGAGCTTTATAAGATTTGAAGGTTATGTTCCTTTCAAAGAAGTGAACGGAGTAATCTTAAAAAATATATCGTATTGGTTTTTTCGAACTAGAGTTAGTTTTTTACACAGGAACTTTGCAGCATTGGTTAAAAACGGGAAAAGAACTTCGCGTGATAATTAAATAACAAACAACACAGCTAATTTTTCAAAACCCCGTCTTGTGGACCACATTGGTGTCTGATTTCAGACAATCAATGATACGCATATTAATTATATATATGTATACTACACTTTCGCAAAATTAAAATGCGAACTATGCATAATTAAGGAGACGAGCCTCTACTGGGACATCAAAGGTGTACTTTCGTTGGTACACACATTGGTTATATTAATTTTTACTCAATTTCGTTGAATTGCAATGGTACATGTGCATAATTCAGAATTTAAAGACTCTTTTGAGACCACATCAGAGTACTGGAGGGACATCTGACTTACATCCAATCAAGCGCATTTACGGTACACACATTTACTGCACTTAGGTTTACGCAACACCAAAATTTCATTAAATTTGAAAAATAACTGTGCATAATTCTGCCTGAAGCCTCTTTCGAAAACTTTATATGTGTACTGGAGGTACCTCTGGTTTTTATTCAATCAAGCCAATTTTTAAAAAACGAATAGACTATATGTTTAAATCATGAATGATACGCTTTTTTAATTTAATTTTTTTTTTTAATTATTAAAATGGTGTGAAATTCTTTGATCTCTATTTTTACTGGTATTTTAGAATTTTAAAGATATATTATTAGAAGTTGCGCATGAAAGAGCTTTATGCTGTCTAAACGGGTTAATAAAGAAAAAAATATTCTCAGTCAGTCTTTCGACCTTTTCAAATATGAGAACTAGATTTTTTACCAGAAGGCACAATAATTTGAAGTTTAATTCATAGTGCGGTAAGTTTTCAGGCTAAACGCTAATGTTGAAAAATCGTGTACTTTTGCATTTCCCTTAATTTCTCACCGCTTGGTCATTATTCTTTTATTAACGTTTATTATAGTTTTTGGTACCCCGTTTTTCGCTAGTTTCGCACGTTGTGCTTAACATGTGCAAATTAGAATTTGCAGTTCTTAGTCAGTGAGTTTTCATAGCGGCTTATTGTTGCTTTATAGTGTTGTCTTTCACTAAGCGTGGCAAAACATACTGGAGCACAAAGTTTTACAGTTGCTCACATTTTGCCGTACTTGTATGCATTTCCTGCATTATTCTGAAAATTTCGAGATAATTAGATTTCTGCCCTGTGTTTTTTTGTTACTGTTTATAATCACAAGTTGCTCTAATTTCACACAAAACGGATTACTCGCCATATATACTGGAGCACCGGTAGAAGCCAGTCAGTGTCTACATTGTTTTGCACAGCACACTGTGTGCTGGCTGAAAGCATTTTCAGGCCTTGTTGATTTCTGATGTAAGCGACCAGGCGTAATAATGCATTATTAGCATTTAATTTGATTTGTACATTTATTTTTTTAATAGGTGAGTGTTGTTATTAAAGTGTAGTTGGAAAGCACGCACTTGATGTTATGCGCTCTGTTGCAGCACAGAAACTATAGTTTTTCTAGACAAAAAAATTCCAGGAATTTTAACTGTCATGCTGATTGCTTAGAAGTTTTTACAGAGTTTCTTTGTTTAGAGTGATTCTGCATTAAGCGCAAGCGTTGTTGTTAACGACTGTTTGTTCGCTTGCAGCTATGTTCGTTTTAATCTTTATGTGCACAAATTAACGGATTAGTTGTACATCAGCTTTTGATACATCAGCGTTTACCGTTACGCGTCTGTTTAATTAGAGTAAAGACCATTGACTTGCTGCGCTGCATTCTGAAAATCGAATTTATCCATAATTTGCAGGCAAATTGTTTGATCATTATAGTTTAAAATAAATATAAAAGCCAGCAATATCAAGTTTCACTTGGCAACCCCTATGCATGGATTCAACAAGGATGCTGGCAATTTTTAGTACTCGAATTGGTTTTATCGGTGTCATCTTTAGTCCCAAAATTTAATGGAAACTTCATTTTTCTGCCTTATTCGGAATTAAACTATATTTCCGAAACGTACGCATTTTAGTACATGACTCTATCGAATTCTGTGATGGTAATGATCATATATATTTCGAAAAATCTCATATTACAAGGCCTGGCTGTGATATAAACATGGGAAAATGAATATGCACTTTTCCAAAATTGGCGACAGTAACAAAAACCGTCTTTAACTGAACACACTTGTTTCGAGTTTTAATTTCACAAAGCTGACATCTTAAGCACACATGTCAAACAAAGCCAAAGCTTTTATTAAAACAATAATTTAAAACTACAGAGCTGCGGTTGTCGTGCATAGTTGAAAAGTGTATTAGAAAAAAAAAAAAAGAATTGACGTTGACACTTTTTCTTTATGACCAAAAAATACGCTATATCCATTGAACTAATTAAAATTTTGAATTTAATTTGTTTCTCTACTATTTGAAATGTATATGTATATTTTTATTAAAAGTTCGAACGGTCATAAAAAATAAAAGGAAAGTGTAGGAACAAATTCCAATAGATAACATTATTTATTCGAAACATCGAATGCGAATGCTAGTTGACTTCGGGCAGGCGCTCAAACGTGCCCACGTGGAAAATCAATTTTAAATGCAATAATGAATTAGAAGTCATTAACCTGCTGAAATTGGTTATGTTGAAAATATAAATAATTACTGATGCCGCGCCTGATTGCATACACGGAGGCCAGATCCCAATATTAATACAGTTTACATTGATGTCATGATGTGCTTGCATAAAATTCGGATTTAATTCAATTTTTTAAAATTTGTTGTTTGTTAACAAAGTAACTGTGTACTGCACGAAATTTAACAAAGCAGCCAATGAACCATAGGCAGCAGAAAACAACAACAGAAGCAATAGAATATTAACAACAAAAACCAACCAATTGTGCACTTGCGCAGTGCTATCGTAGGAAAGGCAAGTAAACACAAAGGCACGGTGCGCAAGCCTAAGCTTAATAAGCGCAACAACATGCAGATTAATGCACATCCAATATAGTAACATGCTTCAGCGATATTCAATTAAAGTTATTGGGCATTTAAAAATAAAAAAAAATTGAAAAATGTATAATGACATAAACCTTTAATTTCGTTGTTGTTCGAAAGTTGAAAAAATATGACTTATACATTTTTCTACGTCGTGTCATGCTATTCGATTTTCCATTAATTTTTGTGGTTGATTTGTGTTACTGTTGATGGTCATGATTTATCGCTGCACTAGCCCCAGAGTCCATTAATTTTCCTTTTACTTTTTGTTTTTCTGATAGACTTATGTCGACTAATTCAATAGCGACTTATAATAAAATCAGCAATAATAGGAACAACAATCATATTGGTTGTCATTAAAATTGTTGTTTACTATGTACTAGAAAGTGAGGGGTCAATTGAAACTGTCCAGCTGTTTATATTTCAATCAAATTGAATGCCAATAGTATTTTTTTTTATAATTTTGTTTTATATTAACTTCAATCGTACCAGTATTTCTCAGGACCTCGGATTGACATGATTGCACACTCGAACAAAGACAAACACTAAAAATTAAAAATTTTACTTTACAACTAATTTAAACAAAACACCGCAGTGGTAACCGAATAAAATTAAAAGAAAATCTGTTGTCTAAACAAAATTGTGCCATTCAAAAGGTTCTTAGTTAATTCAATGATGAAGGAAGAGGCGTATGCTTATGGACGAATTCCAACGATATGTCATAGTGTGGTATCATATTGCAGTTTTTGCACGAACTACAAATTTTTGTCGTCGTCCAATTTTGAAGTTGTTAGGAAACCACGAGTTGGTAGATGATCAGTAAAGAAGGATGGGACCAAGGATACTATCCAGGGGTACCATTATTTACATCGCAATCATATTTATGCGATGTTTTGTAAAATGACTGAGCTATATTATTTTTCATACAATAACTCAAGGATTGAGTAAGGCTCTTGATGTTATTAAAATTTAATAAAAAGACTCTGATCAAATTGTATTACTCTGGCTCAAAGTTAATTAAATGATCGTGCTAACGGACACATGGATAGATATATGTATATTGCTCAATTGACCTTTTTTATTACGTCTTGGAATACGCTTCTATGTAAAAAATAGGCGGCAAGGACTACTTCAATGCAATAGCTAGTCAAGTCATAAACACTGGTACACTGCAAAAACGAAGAAAAATGAAAACCAAAGGAAATAAAAAAAAAATTGTGTTTTGTGTTTTTCAATGGAAACAAAGCTTAGAACAACTATCTGGAAATGACTAACAGTTGCCTTCTAGCACAGTTTGAGCCGATCTGGGCATTCCACAATCCACAATGGGTTCCAAGATGGTTGATTGACATATTTTGGCTGATGTGTGCACTTTCTCGCAAACATTTTTTTTTTCAGGAACGTCACGGTATCTACTTGAATTAGAATAAAGTATATAATTTGAAGATTTTCAAATTACTTGAGCTTTGCTGAAGAATGTTTTGGTCATGGGCCTTTCTGTGAAAAAGATAAAATTTTTGTCCATGGAATATATGCCGTTGAATGTTTGCATCATTATAAATGTCGCCAATGAAATTGGCAAAGTGTATATTACTTTTATTTGTGCGTTTGCAACATCCAGAACCAGTCTCCAGCGAGCTTTTGAAATACATACCGATATGATCGGCATCACCACAGTAGGTGATTTATCCATGTATATCCGTCCATACCCAAAAATTAGAAAGAATGAATTCTGATATTTTAGAAAATTTTCCTTGGAAAAAATTAGATCAAAGTATGAATTTGGTTAAGACCCAACCAATATTCGGGTACCCCTAAAACACCTATTTTAGTCTAGGCATAGAATCGTGTTCTTAAAATTGCCATGGTTGAATAAAAAGCAGAGGCACCTTCAGAGGTTTTATGAAGAATTTTAAACAGATAACATTTGAATTTAACAAAATTTTGGTACTGAATGAACATTAACATAGTCAATGTGTGAACAAAAAGTTGACTGAGTGGATATAAAAATAGCCATGATGGAATGAAATTCAAAGGTACATCAAGTACACCTTTGTGGCTTTATTGCTTAATCATGCATAGGTCACATTTAAATTTTACAAAATTTCAGTATTACGTGAACATGTATATAACATTGATTCATTGTAATCATCACTTATGTGTTAAGGAAATTGGGGGCTACAAAAATTTGTTATAACGTACGAAATTAATCCAGAATAATTTAAAATACTGTGTTGTTTCTTATTTGATAACCAAGCCACGTGTATTATACTGTCGGTCTAAACCGACTGTTACCTTTGTACTTGTTTTATATCTGTGATATGTCTCATACTTTTACGCAGTAAACGGAATGACATTGGATGAGCAGTTCACACAATGCGCAAAAATGCATTGCGAATAATGGTGGCTGCATGTAAACGTTGTCAGGCAATGGCCATATGCACAACAAATCAGCGGAGTCGGTGAAAAAACATACAAATGCACATGATTATCATAGTTGGTCTATTGTTCACTCTTGGGTAATGCTGCTGTTCATCTTTTCAGCTTGTGCCAGTGTAATTTTCAAACTTCATTATTTGATGACTGTTAAATGAACATTTTTTAAATAGTAAATAATTAAATGCGTCTATACTGCTCAGTGAATACCGTTGCTATGCAAGTGAAAGTAAAACAGCAGATTACCGTAAACATAAATATATCAAAAAAAAAAATTTTTTTTTTAATTATTTTGTCGTTAAGCCAGCAATAAACGGATGGTTCGAAATTGAATTTTGAAAATTTCCGAAATAGTGCATTCAGCTAGAGAAGGAAAAACATCAAGAAAAAAAGCAAACAAATGTATTGTGAAAAATTTTTTAAGCATGATACCGTTGAATAGTTGGTACCACTTACTTCAAATGTGCCAATAAATTGCCGTTAACTATTACATACAAATTCACAGAAATAAATGTTCCTCTATACACACATCATAGTCGTACTAATCGATCGGGCTTGCACTACATTTGTCATGGGAAAGTCTATCTTACTTTTTTTTTGCAAACATCCCGGTTTCAGTTGAATTAACACAAACTTTTTGCAAGACAACAAGCCAGATGATCATGTAAAACCCAAATGCCTTTTATTTATGTTTTACCTGATTGAATAATTCAAGCCACCTGTGGCGTTTTTGGATTTTCTTGTTCTGCGGAGGCTAGAATATTCTTTAACAAGGTATAACTTATTAGTGAAGCTCAACTGCGGAGATCCATTGGCTTTCAACGGCTAAAGTTAAGCAACCCCGGAAAAGATGGTCTCTTAGAGAGAAGAATCTGTATATTCCATGCACAACATCCTCTGTAAAATTAGGTCAGTGGAAAGCATGCCGAGCGATGGAGTCTTTGTGTGCTCTGCCCTGTGTGTATAAAATAGCGAAGTGACATTGAGTGGCAGAGGGAAAACCAGTTGTCGTTACAAGGTTTCGTAGGCTAAGACCTACCAAAGGTTGTAATTTCCAATTAGGTAAAACCTGTGTTAAGTATCTATTATTTTTAATACTCTAATACTAATCTTCTTTTTGTTCTTGACCACATTTAAATTTCTTTGTTTTCAATATATTGATGAAATAACATGAAATTTCTCAATAAACCGTTATGCAACCTTTGACAAATACTTTAAATAATTTATTTTAAATTGGAAAATCTATGGCTACTACCGAATCGAACAATTCCAAATTTTCGAAATTACCCTTAATCGCGTGAGTATTAAATGCTGCTCATGTTTCCCAGACCATAACATTACTGGTCGCAAAATCTTTTTGATTTAAAGAAATTCTATGTGCACGTCATTCGAACACTTCAAAAAACGCAAACAAACCAACAACGTCTTGAGTATCTGCACAACAGCTAGGCGAGCTAGGCACTTACTGCTAGCAAATCTCATAAAAATCAATTGCAATTAATCAAGTTTTATCAAAGTCTGAAGCCTTACAACGAACAACAAGAGGCCACACTAATGGAAAAAACGGAAATTAGTGTAAGAAAAAAGTAGTCTCCACAATAAATATATTCGCGCAAGACCACCACAAGCATTGCCATAAGTAAAATTTGGAAGAAGCAAAAGAAGAAAAAATTAGTTTTATATTTTTTATATATTTCAAAGCATAATAACTGCCAACAGCATAGCTGAAGAGGAGTAGGCGGTTGCGCTATATGCTGTGTAACATTTTATTTAGCGAATGTGTGCTGTGCTGACAGTTGAGCATGCACTTAAAGTACGCTGGAAACGTGGCAAGGAGCAGCTGTTAACTGATTGCATGGCTGCTGTAGCAGCAGCAAAAACAGAAAGACATCTTAGCTCGGCTAAAAGTTTACGATAGGAAATATTGCAATTACACGTAAAAGTTAAGCAGCCGTTATACAGCAATTTTTATTGTTAGGTATTTTTCGTGGCATGTCTATTGCTGTAGCTCTTGTAGGTGCAAACACGCTGGACACATGACAATGTTTGCTTATTGCAATAGATGCAATTCCAATTACAAAACCACCAAACGGTAAAACAATGGCAAACATTTTCTGATTATGCGACAAACTGTAAACAAATTAGTTTTCACACTCAATTGCTGTTGTTGCTCACAATATTGCTGCTTTTACTAGGTGTGTATGCCAAGGCTAGATATTTCAGTAGGCCTTCCTGACGCGCCAAAGGAATTTTCAATATTTGTACTGTTGACAAATGGAGTGAAGGAAATTTATGAGGTATTAAGTGAAAATTTCTGGGAAAGCGGCAAATTAT
>JXPQ01026503.1:0-20812 GCA_001014675.1 Ephydra gracilis
CAACAACAACAACAACAACAACAACAACAGTCAACACAACAACAACCAACACAACAACCAATCCAACAACAACCACCACCAATCCAACAACTACAACCAACTCAACAACAACAACAACCAACACAGCAACAACAGCATCAATCACAACAACCAACCCAGCAACAACAACAGCAATCACAGCAACCAACACAACAACACCAACGCTCTCAGAAACCAAGACGATCTTTTCGAAATGGCCACGAACGCATACCAAAGTTGAGTGTTACTTGCGTGGAAAATGGGACGGTTATAAATTGCCATATGGAAAATAAACCCAAAACCATAACATTCAAATTTGACATTCGAGATGTAAATCCCGTTGAAGTTGCCAATAAACTGGTGAGTATAATTTGGAAATTTTATCATACATATTTTGCATTCATTAATATAATTCACATTTTAATACGAATTTGAGACCATAAAAATAGCCTGAAATTATTCGTTGTAAAGACTTTATTAAATACTTTGCTTACACAGGTTGCACAGGATTTATTATCCCAATGTCAAAGTGTTGTCTTTGTGGATATGATAAACGATATAATACAACAGGTCAAGGTTAATCCAACACAAATACCCGTAACTAGCAACTATCGGCGTCATGTTGAAAAGGTAGGTGTAACCCGTAATTATAATTAATTTATGCAGATAATTTTTTAAACACTATTACTAGTAAGAGAATAAATTTATACATTTTTTTTTTATTTAAATTAAAATTAAATATTGACTCACTAATTTCCATATATTTATCTCTTTGAAAACATTACAATAAGAGATAGTTCAGGAATTTTTAAATATTGTTCGTTATTTCGTTGACTCATCGTTGAAACTACAGAAAGGTTGTTTCAAAAACATGGAGATACAGTTCAACTGATACGTTCCTGTCTTCATGATAACATTTAAAATGTATTACAGGCCATATCATACAGGTTATATTCGGAGTTAGTCCTGCTGTATTGGTGATTGGTGCCAGTTTGGAATGCCTATTCTCAAAATTTCTTGCATCACCTGGGCCGTCCAATGCACTGAAATTAGCTTCCCTTGTGGAAAAAAGATTACCAGCAGGATAATATGGATGATTTACTAGATTTAACATAGGATGTGGCATCCTCTATTTAACATTTAAATCATAGAATATCATGACTCCATATCAGGCTTGGACTGTGTTCCTCTAACCTTAGATCTCAAAAGATATCTATACATATATTATTGGATATTAATGCTTTAGTTTCGAGATTTTTCAGCCAACAGATTAAAATCTAAAATATACCTATATAGTGCAATTCCTGTAGTACTTTTTCTCTTTTAAATGTCTGATTCGTGTTCTGCTAATCTTATAGTGTTTCTATGGAAGGTTTGTACGATGGTTTCCTTGTTGTCCTTAAAAGGTATTTCGTACACTACCTTTCCAGCATTTGCATTTGACGTTATCTGGACTTTTCCATACAAAAGACTTTTCGAGATTCATTGTTAATGAATATAACTTTCTCGAGTAATATATTTTCTTTACCAACGCATCCGTTGATATCATATTTAACAATTTACCACTAATTAGGTCATTATAAAGTTGATCTGATTGCTATTTTCACAGTTTTTAATTTGTTATTTATGATTAGTTATTGCTTAATATGGTATGATAACTGTTGCTACAATATATCTTATAATAAAAATGAATACAATAATACTCTGAATAATATATTTGAGCATTATTTTACATTATTTAAAATGCTTAACATTTACTAAGGTCCGACATGCTTCACTAACAAGGCAACGCTCTTCAATAAGAACTCACCAGCGTCATAGATCCGTAAGTGCTAAAAAATAACCATAAAATAAAATTTTATGTTGCTTATTATCATCACAGATCACTGATCTTTAGAGACAACACGTTACATATTGAATAGGCAATAATTAAAAAGCATGAATAGCTAATAACAAGCATTCCATAAAGTATCCAAGGTTCCTAGTTTATTTAATAAATGTATTAATAATTAGATCTAACTAATAAAGCGCATAGGTTCTACGCCTCGCTTCTTTTTACAGGTCTTGATACAAATTATGTACACTTGCAACTATTGTTTAAATTTAATTAATTAAAATAGTTATTGAGATTAGCTTACAAATTTGATTTTTTTAATTTTTTAGCGAGACGAGAGCACCAGTGATGTTGCCAAATTATTTCCTTCCAATTCGTATGGGCAAGAAGGGCAGCAACCAAGCACCAGCAATGAACAAATTCTAGATAACAGTGCAACGCATCCGACCGACGGTGCCGCCAATACAAAGGTGCTACCCCATACTGTGAATGCAAATGCAGTATTATCACAAAATCAGTCCCCCACAACCACTACGAACTCGGATATTATTAATATTGGAAGTAACGAGAACACCTTGGGCTCGGCAACAGCCTCTCGAAAGACTAGCACCGCTTCTGAGTACACTTCCTTATCTTTAGATTGCACTCCTGAGAATTCAGTTACTCCTACATTCACCAAATTCTATAATCTGCAAAGAGAGAATTATTTACTACTGGCTAATGACAGTAAAAAAGGTTCAAAAAAAAGGACAACAGGCCATAACGACTTTGCGTCTATGAGTATACAAACTTACGGAGATTTGCGCAAAGTACAAAGTCTCACTATGCTCAGCTCTGATATGCATAAGCAGTTGGATGATGGCAAACTTTCGAAGAGTCTACCATCAATTTTAATACCACATAACATAACACTATCAGAAGAGCTATTTCAATTTTTATGTGATAAAAAGGACAAAACCTTATACAAAACACTGCAAAATCGAAGCGAAAACACTTCCGAGAAACAGAAAAGTGATGAGAAACATTTAGCGCAGAATATCGGTGTCACTGCAAAATTATCAAATACGAACACATTAGAGCAATTAAAAATTGAACTCGAGAACATTACGCATGCTCATGCTTTTGCCACCGCTGTTGTGGCTTCAATCAATAACAATCAAAATCAAATGCAGAATAATACTGGCAGCAATAATACTGTTGTACCTCAAAAAACACTAGAAGAGGTGAGTGTAGTGTGCAGCATCTGAGCTTGCAATCTGTACATTTCAGGTAAAGAGAAACACCAGAAAAATAACTCAGCAAATGATATATTTATAACACTTAAAAGCTTATATTTCATAAGTTTTCCAGATAATGTAAAATTTCAATTTAATCGCTATACCTGTAAAACCGTAGTAAGATTTATTTGGGTGGATAATCAAATCAAAGATTCACTGAGTCTATGCATAAAGAAATCAATTTTTTTTTATGGTGGAGGATTCCAAATTAAATAGGAGTAATTCCAATTATTTTTTAATGCTTAAGAACTCTACTTTCTTAGGAGCATAATTTTTTTATGCTTATCCAGAAAAATAATACATTAACAGTTTACGCTATTTAATCTGTAAATTAAACGGAAAAAGTATTGTTGGGCTTAGTAATTATCATTATTGTTTTCTTATATCGGCAAGTTAATCAAGAATTAGTGAAAATTAGCTTTTTTAAGTTTTTGAACGATCAGTTCCACTGTAAAAATGAGTTTCATTAACTCAGTAGTTTGTATTGCAACATTATTGCAACAATGTTCAAATTCGTATTGTATAAATGCGCATGTGTGTGTACCCAGGGGAATGGTATTTTGCATTAACGGCAATGTTCAGACTGACTAATTTTTAAGGCAATCTTTACTAAATCAAATTTTATTTATATATAAATTTCAAGGACTGACTACACAGTTATACTCAATTTAACGTAAAATTAAAAAACAATTTGCAGTGTTGGCAAATGCCAGGAAATGATACTAAAAAGTCTGTAGTTCTACTCTAATTACGCACAAGTTAGTGTGTTGCATCTGGGAATAATGAATTATTTTATTTTGTCATATTTGTATATATTTATTTTCAAAAATAACTTTAAAGCAGTCTAAAAACTCTTTTTTAAATTTTGTAAGGGCAATAAACTGACATCGACTTCATCATTAGGCCAAAACACACCCACGGGCGCAGGTGGGTCAGAACGCAGCTCTTCTGTTTATAACTCCCGGCGAGCTTCCATTGATAACAGTTTCGGTTCTGACTTTCCCATTACTGGAACAGCAAACCCAGACATAATTGACTTAACAAGTCAAAGTATTGGAAATGCACGTGTTGGAACTTCAGAAAAACTTGTAAATGAAGTTAATACTCAAAAATTAAATAAACAGAGTAGTATTGAGAAAGGGGCACCTGTAGCCGAAAGTATTGCATCACATCGGCAACTAAATAGCTCGTCACAAAACACTATTGCTGATTTGGAAAAGAAACTAGCTGCTTTGCGGAATACAGATGTTACAGAAGAGGTTAGTTATTTTATGTATATTTTTTACTTTCGTTGTAATCGTTTTTTTTTCAATCTCTTGTATCACGTTGAAATTTCAGATGCCAATATTAAAACCAGTTGATGAGCAGAAAAGTGCCAGAAAAATATCACGTTTCAGTGTAAGTCGGGTGCAGGAGCAAAATAACAACGTCGATGATGGGCAAAAGCTAAAAATCGACTTAACGAATGTTGCGTACACAACACAGCCATCGAGCATAGCAAATACGCCAACAACAGATCCACATTTGAATGTACTAACTGTCAACAGTAACCAATTGTCTCAACAACAGCAGCCGCTGCAAAATCAGCAGCAACAACAACAACTTAAACAATTGTCTCAAGTCCAAATGGCATCACAATTGCAAGACGTCCAACAATTACAAAAAACGCATCAGCTGCAACAACAACTTGTACAAATATCCGCGCAGAACCAGCAATTGCAATCACATCCACAGCCAGTGCCACATCATATACAGCCACAACCTTCAATACAACACCCTCAGCAACTAGCACAGCAAATATCACAACCGCAGCAGATGCAACAAATACAACAGTATCAACAGTTTCAACAAGGGCAACAACAATTTCAACAGCTACAGCAATCACAACAACAACTTGCGTCTCAGCAACCACAACAGTCGCCTCAAATACAGTTTCAACCGGCACAACAGCAATCGCAACCCCAATTGCAGCAAATTTCCCTACCACCACAAATGCAGCCAATATTACAGCAGTCAGCTGTGCCATTACAACAATTGCAACATTTGCAAAACAAACCCCAACAGATGCAAAACCAATTGCAAACACAACAACCAGGCTATTCAATGGTGGATCATAAAGCACAGCAACAGCAAGTGCAGCAACAACAAAAACCTAATGCAACGCTTACAAATACACAATTAGGGAACTCAAATATAACATCAACACAGCCAACACAATCTTTGTTCACACAGCAAATGCAACAACAGCAGCAGCAGCAACAACAACAACAACAACAATTGTTGTCGCAGAAGAGAGCTACACCAAATGTACNGTTGTCGCAGAAAAGAGCTACACCAAATGTACAGCAAACACAACAACCACAGCAGCAAACACAACAATTGCAACAACAACAACCTCAATTACAAAGTATGTCCAATACGGTAATTCCGCATATTCACTCTAATGTTCAGGCACAACAAATACCAATGCCACAGTTAACACAACAACCGCTGATACAGCAACAGATAAATCAGCAGCAGCAACAACAGCAGCAAAATATATTGCAACAAGTAAATCAGCAGCAACAACAGCTTCTAAGTCAACAGCAATTTGTAATGCAACAACAGCAGTTACAACAACAAAGATTGCAAACGCAGTATAATAATCAACAGCAACTGCATTTGCAACAGCCGAACCTGCAAAACCAACAAATAAATTTGAGAGCATTACAACAACAACCACAGCAACATATACAATTAGCACAGCACTTACAAGCAGCCAATCAGAGTTCTCTGGCACAACAACTCTTTGGTACTGAAGGTATGAAGATAACCACGATCCATATTTTTCAATAATCTGAAACTTAACTAAGAAATAGCGAAACTATCTTTAGCACAGCTAAGTGACCCTTCCATCAAAATCCAGTCTAATAGTAAATAAAGCAATTCAATTTTCTTTATTATATAGACGCTCTACCCAGATGCAATAGAATGGGGTCATTGTGCTCAGAAATGCAATAAGGGGTACACTTCAAGGGGGAGTTCTGTTGCCGCTTCTATGAGTTTTTGTCGTAGATAACATTCTGAAGGCAAGACCCCTATATAGGGCCTTATTCAGATGACATTGCCGTTAAACTAAAAACGAAATACATTCCAACTTTGACGAATATTATGAGTACGATTACTTTGGTGGCAATCCTAAAATGGGCGGGATGCTTTGAAAGCAAGATGTTGAAACGTGCTACCTAAAAATCACACCAAGTAACTGGGATTAAGCCGCAACGTAAATAGAACCGAGAGGAAACGGTAAGAAAGGCCTTTGTATGCGTATCATAAAATTCTTAGTAGTGATTGGATTGTACCATCCCACCTCATGAATTAGTGCTACAGAGGGATTTTAAGACCAATTTTGCTGTATGCAGTCCGTTCGCGTTCGCGGGGAATTAATTGTGGTAAAATCTGCATAAGATGACATTAAGTAAATTTACATGCACAGAATACGGGGAAAGGTGTGATAATGAATATAAATTTTAACTATTGCAAACAATGAACAGTCTGCATACAAAATGAGAAATCCCGGGAAGAAGGTCCTCAGTTTGAACGATTTGTTCAAAGATGGCTTAAGACGAATGTAGTGCTGGAGTTTGTTCAGAACTACAAAACGTACAAACTGCCGAGCTTCTTTCGCATTATTCAGAACAAAACATTTACTGTTAAAAAAGATGCAAAAATAAACCTCTATTACCGATCACTCAGATAATATGATGATTAACATTGATGGCCATGATATGCTCAAAACCAAAGGATCAAACTTTTCTCGAGAAAAGAAATATAAATTCTAATGGGAGAACAGAAAAGTATTCCTCCAATCCAACCTAATTGAATCTGCAAACATGGCAAACATTACCCAGGAAGATGCACTTAATCTTTTTAGAATTCTTAGAAGTAGCGATATAGGTAATGACCCCTTCTCTCGTTAAATTGAATGCATAAAACTTACACCTAATTTGGCTAAATTACGGATCCGTATGCGACCATATCTAGTCGATATCCTCTATTCTTTAAGATCAAGCACAAAATTCTAATTTCCTTTTGACTGTTTATTTTGTAAGACAGTAAAACTAGCCGACAATGGACTTGACCATCTGATGGTGATCTTATGTTTAAGGATATATTTCGTTTTATAACAATTTTTTAGAAATTTTAATATATGGTTAGGTGTAGGGTATAAAGATTTTCCGTGCTTTACATCGTTATGAATTCTTAGTTTTTGTGTTTTCTTTTTTAGTTATCGAAGAGCCTGTATCTATTGCTGCAACGCATCCTCATCTGTTACCTAGTGTTATTCAATCGGTAAGTGATATTTAATGTTTGTGAATTGTATATTTTTATTTAATACTTTCTAGGATATTAAGCATAATTTGGACTCTCTAGTGAATCAACTATGTAATATTCGCTTGGGAACGAATGAGCATCAAAGATTACTTTTGCTCAGACAACGTCAGCTAATTGAAGAAGATGAACTCAGACTCAAACATCATGTTGAATATGAAAAATTTTTGAAAGCTATGCGACCATGTAAGGATTTTTTTTTTTATAATACAATATAACGAAAACATTTAGTTTGAAGTTCGGTGGGGAACTCAAGTAATCATTGAGCTTTTCTTAAATTATCGTTCAAATGCTCGTTTTTGTTTCTGTAACAGGTCCTTTTATCCAAATTTATAAAATTAATGTATTCTAAACTTTTTGCTTTTCCGCTTTACAACTACACAACTATTTTATATGCTGAGTTTTAAAAATTTTACGCGCTCTACTTACTAGGTTGAAAGCGAGTATTTATTGCCTAGTAGGCACCGAACAGAATTTTGAGTAATGCCTATTTGTATTAGCCCAAGCGTCGCTATTTGAATTTTTTTTCATTTAATTCAATTAATTTTTTGTTATTTTCTATTTTTTATTAAAGAAAAATACAATCTTTAGCATTTTTCTAATTATTTCCCAAATAGCCAATGTTGTAGCGTCTCAACAACAAATGATGTATATGCATCCAACATCACAACCTTCTTATGTCAATCCTACTGGAACAGGGAATTTTTTAGCTCCGCATAACATTCTTTTTAATGCTATACAGGGACAGCACCAGCAACAACAATCCCAGCAGCAAGGTCAACAGCAGTTGCAGCATCAGAATGCAATGGCTTCCAACAATATGGTGTTACAAGATAGTCAAAGTGTTGTGCAAAGTGCACCGAATAATTCACCATTTCAATTCAATCAACTAAACGGCCAAAACAGTAAGTGATTAGTAATCAATTTTGGTATACTGTGTCCTCTTTAAGAATATAATTTTTCAGTAGGTTTATCAACTCAGTCACATATGCAACAACAATCAGCTGATTGCATAAGCAGCAACGGTGGCGTTGTCATTAATCCACAACATTCTGTGATTCAGAACCTACAGTATAATCGACGACCTCTCTTGGCCGAACCGGACTCCACAGCGACCAATGAAACTACATGCTCCGATGAGAGACCAATGACGTAAATTGTATGATTACTCTGTGTCTTGTAAATTATCTATTACGATTATTATATTGTTGTATTATTAAAGATGCTTGTAAAAAATTTTCGTCTTTTCTTTAAATTAGAAATTCAAATAGTGTAAAGTATCTAAATTCTTTAAAATACACAATTAAATTTTTTGCTGGATGGTATACGACATGTTTCTATTTTTGGATTTGTTCTTATATAATCGACCTCGGATTTTTTCCTGCGATTTGGGTAGCATATTATACTCTCAACTGATATTATGGGTTTTTAATCTGCAATTTCTCCATTTTATTTTTGTTTTTCATGTTTTATATTGTAGTGACTTACTGAATTAAGTTTCATGCACACTGTTATAACTAGCCGCTTCGAATCAGTTTAGTTTATATGTGTTTTCCCTTGCGGTGAATATCAAATAAGCTGATTAACTTTTATTATTTATATAGTTAGGATTTCCCTACAATTTGATCTAAACACTACGTGTAGGAAATACAGAGCAAGATTCGCTTGAAACCCTAAGACAAGTGGCCTCTATCCAGGAAAACAAGAATTCGGGAATTTGTGAGAATGTGCTCCAGCCCGAGGAGAAAATTTTTCACGTTTTTCTCTCGTACAGCCCATTTATTTTTTAGCTAATAAATTACGAAACACTTCAAACGATACATAAGATTTCAGTGTATTGTAATAAATTATTTGTACAACTTCAATTTTGGCAATCAGCATAGTGTTAGCAAATTCGCAAATAAATTGATTATTTTCAAATTATGCTATGAAAAATTATTTCCAATAAATTATATAAATAAATTACGTTAAAGACTATTTGGCTGTATGCTTCATTGCTGAAACCGATGTCACATTTAAGGGTAATTATAGAGGCATACTATGCAGCACAATGAATTTATAAGATAAAATATAGACAGGTTTGTTAACAATAAGGTCTGGAGTCTTAGGGCGACATAGGTCCTTATTTAAGCTGTTTATATTTTAAGCAATAAATGCATTGTGCAGCATAGTTTGGATCCACGAATTCATTTGTGACATATTTTATAAATTTAATTCTAATTAATTTTGCGTATTCACATATAATTTTTTGTATAAATTCGTTACAACTATATGTAGATTCGTGCATGCTTCGCGTCTAGGCATGAAGACTAATATCTATTGATATTTTAATTAAAAACGTTGATATAATTCCTGAAATCGCTTTTTATACCAACTTATAACTAAGCATATAACACATACGTTACACCTTAGATAAAGTAAGACATGTATTCATGTGGCATTACTCCTCGCCTGGGGTAAAAAGTGTGTGATGGAGAGAATTGTAGCAAATTTGTCAATTCACTAGTGTAAATGTCAGCAAACCGAAAGAGACGACGCGAAAAGTAAGTGGGGTTATGATATGTGCGAAAAACACTTCCAAATTGCTCATTGAACACGTATTTTGTTTTACATCTGTAAATAAATATATATATAAATATATTTTTATTTATATAATGCACAAACTGCTCCAAAAGCAATTTGAAAATAATTCTCTGCAATTAATACCTCAGCACATCTCGTTCCTCCATCCACTTCTGTAAGCATTCCTTTGCAGCTGGTGATTCGTTATCTTGGGTTTCCTCAATGAGAGTTGTAAGCATTTGAAGCCAATTAGAATTTTTTTGAAATTCTTGATTGTTTAATGTGTTAATTTCATGCTGAAAATTTTAAATTATGTTAAATAGGAATAAAATGTAAATGAATTGGTAGTACTCACTGTCAATTCACTGATAATAGCACCAGTACGCCACCCATATGCTAGCATTACATCTGCTAAGTCACTATAGGGATGATCTCCAAAATATAAAAGACTTCCGCCGCGCCAACCTGTTAAGTGCAATAAGTGTTTGACGGTCCCCTACAATAAAAGGGTGACTGTAATGAATCAACCAATACAATAAAATCTTGATCAACCGTTCAAGATCAAGAAATGGAGATGCGGAAAATAGTACCATACCTCGCAATAAATTTTTCCTTTTTCTAATTTTTTAACGCGGTCCCAGAGATATGTTTTAGCTTCGACATCATATAGCCGAATTGGTCGCGATTCCTCAGTGAAAAATCTTGGTTTTCTAGCCTGAACAATTATCAGATCGAAGTAATCTCGCCAATTCTTGCCAGCCAAAAGTGACATACCTCTATCACTAAATTTGGGAATAGTCAGCGTATTCACTAATTCTTTGTAATCTATACAATGAAAATGAAAAACTTACACAAACGCGAATGGACTATTTGTGATTATGAAGATTTTTTTCCCAGCACAAGCCAATTTATCCAAATACTGCAGTAGTTTTGGATTTTTTTGAATGTATTCCTCAGCATTTTTCATAACAATTTGATGCATCATCGGATGACTGGATCCCATACATAATTTGACATCATAGAACAGAATTTCAGGATTATAATCGAGATTACTTTTTTGAAAATATTCGATAACATTACTGAGTAAACACATTTCTGGGACGGAGAACAAATCTGCAAGTTGAACCATTTTTAATTTTTGCTGCAATTGAAAATATGTTAGAAAATTTATATGACACCAAACTAAGAAAAAAAAAGCAATTCAAGATAAATAGTCATGGGGGTGTTATGTGAAGCCAAGTTTCATACATAAACCAAATTTTAAACCTTCACCTTTAAAACCTGATTTACATATACATTTTTTGTATTTTGACGTGCATATGCAATTGAATATATAAAGTGCTTTTTAATTAAATATTCGATAGAAAACACCGTACTTTGTATGGAAACCTCAAAAGTATTTATCGCAATTAATGTAATATGTAGTTGTTTGTGAATCGTAATCTGGATTCTTTAAAAGCGATTCTCTCATTGCTGATATTAAGCAAAACTATTGAAATCATGAAAACGCATATTATATTGCGGCACACCTTCGAGCTTGTTTTCCGAAAATTCTGAAATATTGCCAATTTCACTAATCCATCACTCGATATTGCCGACAAATTTCCCGAATACGAGGAGCTAAAAATTAATGAATATTAATTGTGTAATGAGAGTTTGCTGGTTCTTTGAAGGACAATTTTATTAATAAGAAAATTCGATACCTTTCATTTTAAATTTTCACTGAGTGGCTATTATATTTCAAAAAATGTCCGATCGAAGTAACTAGCCATGTTTAATACTCGCTAGTATATGGACCTGACACTAATACGAGTAATTGGTGGAAGTACACATAAAAAAAATACTTAAATTAAATCATGAAGTTACCAGTTTCTATAGCAATCATAAGACTTTTAAAATGTTCGTGAATATTTTGATTGCAGTATGCCCTGTGTTTAAAATAAAGAGAATGGGATTTAATTCAAACCTGATAGCTTCGAATATGTGACTCAACATATGCAATTGGTATTATTCGGTTCTTATATATTTCCAAGACTTCAGATTCTTTTAATTTCGTTCTTCCGCGATAAACTGAATCCAGCTGGATTTGTAAAAATGAATCAAGTTTAAGTAGAAGTCCTTTTTCAATATCATAGTGCAGACCACGTACGGCAAACCGTGGTATAAAGTCTAATTCGCATATTTCAGGTGGATACTGGAAAGGAAAGAAATTCAATATAGTTGCGACTTGCTTAAAATGGATGCATACATACCTTAAATTTTCGAACTAACAAATCACGCGCTAAATTATATAGCAAATGGTCTAAGTTAGATTTGTAGCACGCCAGCGTATAGTCGTAGTCAAATCCATATACTTCTACTTCCTCCAATTTAAGTTCATTACAAGCAAACACTCCATGAACATTAACTAGTTTCGGAAGCTTTTTTGCTAATTAAAAAGACATATGCATATATCAATATTTATAGCAACTAGAAAACTAAATGTTTCAGTTAGTTAGTCAGGGGCAATGTTAGCTATGCAGTTGTGCGAGAAATAGGTGGACAACAATTTGATCACTGCCAAAGGGGCAGTGCACACATATTAACAACGTTAGAGTTAAAGAAAGAGAGATCAAACTACAATCTCTCTGCATTGTTAGAGAGATAATAAATAACTGTTACATTATGTATAAATATATTAATATATATTGTCCTTTTATACATACAAAAGTCAAGTATATAAGACTAATTTCAGAAAAACGGTTCTACTTGGTTTCTCGTTGGCAACAGTTTCCGACAGACGTTCCAATAAATTTTAATTTATTTAAATATTTAAACATTTTGCTTTTCATTTTATCTTTGCGTCGAGTCAAATACAATAAATGGTATGCAGCAATGATGGAATCACTAAAAAATTGTGTTTTGTTGTGATAGCATGTTAGAATTATTTATTTATACGCACATTTAAATTTGTTTTTCTTTTTTTCATAAAGTGCCTCAAAATATTCTTTACTCTGTAAACTGCTAAATGGCCTTAATTGATTTGTCGCATAGCATTTTTGAATTTGTTGTGTTCTTCCTAATATTTCAACAGCGTCACATTGATGCAATGGCCGAAACTTTGTCCAAAAACTGTATTGCGTAAAAATTATTATAAAATCATTCTTAACCTTCAAAGGTACACATTGCGTACGGGGAAATGACCAGTTTTCTTTATAAATTGTTTTAGCCAAATGCTTTAACATCGTAGTCACGCTTTAGTACACAATAAATTTTTATTATACACTAAATTAATTTTCATATAATGCATTGATTACATCTGTTTGTTATTATTTAAGTTTCCGTTTTCGTATGTTTGAGACATCAAAGCCGACTTGACTTTTTTAAAGGCGTAGTCAATAGTAAGGACTGACAACCTCAATATATTTTCCAAAAACAATTTGGTTTGGTATAAACAAAAAATTGGAAAATTGCTTTTCCATGAAATTGTAGGTTCTATGATGTTTTGTGTTAACTGTTTATGCTATTAATTGTGTTATGTTTAAGATAAATTGACTTAATACTTTTCCTTGAATGTATGCAATGAAACGTCAATGTCTAAAAAATTTTGTCCAGTATAGAAATAAAAAATTGCATAATTTCAGGGAGTCCATAAAGAAAATATACAAGTAACAGTTCTAATTTCAAAAATTCTCAATTGAAAATGGCTACTTGGCCTTATTCACGGGAATACTTTTGATCAAGTGCATCTCCCTAAGATAAAGTTCAATGGTAGCAGAAGCAATAAGGGGTTTCAAACCGTTCCTGTTTTACCATAACGGGAAGGAATTATTGGCATTAACATTTTTGTGTCCTGGAACTCCGACTTCTTCTTTGGTAAAATTTTTTCATATGTAGTTTATAAAAACGGAACACCATGGCAGCAATTGATGAAAAACTGCTTTTTAAATCTTTGTTTCAAAATAATACACTTTCGTTGAAGGGAATGAAAAAATGTACAAAGTTTGAACAGTAAAACTATTTAATTGATTGTGACATATATGGTTGATCTTGGTCTATCTGATGTTTCTTTTTAAAAGGAATACCAAGAAAGTCAATCATTTTCGTAAGTAAGCTTAGTTTAATTGTTCGTGTTTTATGATAAGAAGATCAGAAAACTTATTCAAAAAGTTGAGTAAAGCTTAGTTGGGAATCAAACATTTGACGATCTGCTTGGGATTACTGTTTGTAGGTTTCGCCATATGTTGCTCACTATTCGTGATTCGTCTATAAAGCGTTATAATGACAACAACTTGATTTGATTTTATTTTTACTTGGAATTGACTGTGCTACGCATTTAAACATCGATAAACTCTATTTCACGAGTTTCTACAAGTTCTCCGAGTTCGTTTTAAATAGTATTAAATTTCTGCCTTTCTTCATTGCCTATATAATCTCTATGAATCTGCAGTTTCTTCAGAGCTTTATTTAAATAAAATTACTTCATTTTTAACATGAGTTCCGTTCAGGTGGATTCAAACCGAAATGTTTCTTCCAAACAATTATAGGACAACGCTAATATAGGAAATATCTGTGAATAATAAAAAGTTATCTAGTCTTGTTTTTAATTAACTTACCTATTCGGTTAAGAAAATCCGTCACCGGGTGCTCTTTCTGATAATAGTTATATTGGAGAAGTGAACTTCCTTTTTTCCTTTTTTCGGTTCGCAACGCCTTTCACATCAAACACCTTATTTTCTGGACCGTTTTCACAGTAGGGTGCCTGGCACCGTTTCTAACAGATATTAACTGAATTGTGCCGGGGGTTGGGGAATGCTCACACTAAAATAAATTGTGAAGTGCACATTTTGTTTTTGGTTATACGTTTGTACCACCATAAAGTTGTGACTGTATATACACTTTTATGATGAGCTTTAATTGAGGGATCGGTTCCAATTTCGTCTGTTCTTCCTTTCGTTCATCATGATCAATTATCACCGGAGAAATCGATCTAGTCAAAGAGGCCGTTATGAAAATGAGAAAATAATGCTTTTAGATACATTAATTTAATTTGATACAAAGAATACGAAAATTAAAAAATCGCTAATAAGACTTTCAAAGTCTTATAAGTTATAAGTTATAATTGAGTAATGACAACCCAATTAATATGGCCAATTCTAGTGTTATAAGGGCGTGAATCGATAAAACTACGATTTATCCATTTCCATGAACATAATCGGATAATATTTGGTGGCGTTCCCGAATACCTTGGTGCCAAATATAATTACCCACAAAACCGATATAAGTCAATGAAATATAATAAAGACGACATTGATATTACAAACTGTTGTGAACTTTAGTGATAAAATTCAAAGACCCACCAATGCACCCATATAGCTGGCTATATGTCAAATAACCCCGGAATATCAACAAATATAAATGAAATATTTTTAATTTTGATGATATTTTAAAGTTAAACTGTCAATCAATTACCTGGCCCTTAATTCAGTGTTACGTTCATACTTATTTTATACACGTCGCCAATGAAATTGGCAAAATGTATATTAGTTTTGGTCATACTTTTTTAACACCCAGAACTTGTGTCCGGAGACCCATCAAAATCCATACCGATACAATCAGCATCACCACAGGAATTGATTGAGCCACGTCCGTCCGTCCGTCCGTATACGAAAAATAAAGAGAACGGCTAAAGCTAGATCAACGAAATTTGGTACACTTATTTTTGGAAAAAAGTTTAGATCCACTTTAGAAATTGGGAAAGAAAAGAAAGACCATTATTTTAAGTACCTCCAGTGCCTCTATTTAAACACATTTTTATTAAAATTACGGGCTTAAGCTTACTGCAACCGTTGTAAATGATATTTTTCAATGACATTTCAAAAAAGCATTAAAACTTGTAACTGTGATTCAAAAAAGGAAATCAATGAAAAAAACTCAGACTCAGGATACCTATAAAGTCCCAAAATAGGGTTTATGCAGAATTACCGACGAATAGCAGTTTCATTTAACGATATTTCATTATATACCGAACATAAATATAATCAAACTGTGTATCAAAAAAGGCTTGATTGCATGAAAATTAGAGGTACCTCAAGCTTTAATGCTGAATTATGCACAATTAATTTTTAAATTCAACAAAATTTCAGTATTGACTGAATATGAATAGAATCGATGTGTGTACCAAGTGTGGGCGTGATTGCATGAAAATCAGGGGTCCTCTAGTTCACCTATGTCGTCTGAATAAATGCTTTAATGCTGAAGTGCGCACAGTTATCATTTAAATTTCATGAAATTTCAGTATTGAGTGAATATGAGTATAATTCAGGGTGTATCAAAATGAACTTGATTGGATGCAAATTAGAGGTACCTCCAGTTCACCTATGTGATCTCAATATGGGCTTGACTCCTCAATCATGCAAAGGTTACGTTCACGTTTTATTACATTCCAGTGAACAAATATAATTAATGTCCGCATTATTAATTCATTGAATTCAAACTCCCATGCAATCGACAAAAAGGGAGTACAACAAATTTGCCATAATTAATGAAATTAATCCAGAGTAATTTAAGGTAATGTATTTTCCTGGTTGTTATTTAATCATCAAGCGACGTATATTATACTGTCGACCTAAGCCGATTGTAACCTTTTTACTTGTTTTAATTTAATTTCAGTAGTAAATTTCATAATTATGAAAAAATTTCAATTATTTGGAAGAGCAATCGCCAGCAGATTCGGGCACTACCGACGATAAAACGCGGTAGCAAACTTGAGCGGACTCTGCATTTCCAGAAATCATCGTCATTATGTGCCCGTATGCAGCATTAAGTGCAAGTGTGCAGCGTGCTTCATGTAACCCAGCAAACACAATGTTTGAACGGTGCATTTGAGAAACTGCAATGTTGGTCTAACATGTTTTCAATGAAAAGCTATATTAAAGCTGTATATTAAAAAATATGATTTCTCTCGTTCGTAGTATTATTTTTATGGCTGCCAGTTCGCATTTTAAATGTTTAATGGAGGGTCGTTTCAAAGTGCGCATGCGTAAAAAGATACTGCATATATTGCTTATTGGGTTAGATACTGTCCGAGCGTACATTTGAAAGCCGTAACACTTGTTGTTTACGTTGTTGGGTAAATGAGAAATTTTTTCATTAATTTTGTTTTTTAATTTTTAGTTTTTGTTTAATATTAGTTGGCGCAATCACTTAACGGGCTTACTTACACTTTTCGCTTTTATTTGTATGGTAGTATTTTATATATTTATAATTCAAATTTTTTGTGTAAAATTAAGTAAAATAAATGTAAACGATTGTGCTTATTTTTTTATTTTTATGTAAATTGTGCTTTTCGGTTTTGTTGGCCTCACACAAACTTGCTGACCATTGCAGAGCGTAAATACCATTTGATCGTTGCTGTGCATTCAAGTGACGCTACGTGCTATCATTTGCGGTTAACAAAGGAATTGTGCAATTCGTGGGCAATCAGTACGAATAATAAAGTAAATAGTTCAACTTTTATTTACTCAAGTGCTGTTGATGTTTTGAATAAAATTTTAACTGTGAATAAAATTAAAGAAGGCAATCATTTGCAATCGATGTGAAAATTTTCATTCGAATCGGGATCGGTATCCAGAAAATATAGATGTTCAAGTTTACGAAAGTGATTGAAGAGTCCAAAGCGAAAACTGAACAACATAAGCTAGTTGCATCCAGATTAAGTGTACAATTTAAATTATTTAAAATAATAATTCCTCACATTTAATATTGGACGCCAGGTAAGTGACTTATTTTCGAAAACACTTTTAAAATGACTTAAATGCGTGCATGTATCAGAATTACTTTATCATGTAATTAATGTCAATTTTGATGCACTTTATGCTACGAAGATGCTAATTACTGTGTGTCTCCGATTTGATCACAGTGTTTTGATAAACATTGAAACAACTGCAATTGATGTTAGAAGAATTAATATGTATATTTAAATAACAATTATGATGACAATGTTTAACTAAACTTCTTTAACTAAAACTTCTGCTGAGAAAAGTGAAAGTGATTAAATTTCGGCGTGATAATATGGCAATACCAATATAAAATGTTGAATGCGCGCGCGCAGAGTCATACACACACAACACATACACATAAACTGAAGAAAATACAAGCTTTAATGCGATAACACGTTTAATAGGTCATTATGTAATATGCAAGTATGTTAATGTGCTTGCACATCAAGAAATGTTTTTTGCAAAAATTGCAGATACGAAAACTGGAATATGCATTTCACTATACCAAATAATTAACGAATAATTACAAAAAAAAAAAAGCAACAAATCAAAACTTTATAAATATCTTTTATAATCGCAGGTATACACGTCTGACTGTTGTGGAGTATGTTAAAAATGGATAAAAATAAATTTCATTTAATTGTGTGTTAAATATTTAAATACAAATTATGTTATTATCATCGGTTCGGATATGCAGAGTCTATGTGACCATCATAACAAGTACAATTGTGGACAGCTGCAGCCAATGAAATATGCGTTCTTCGTTGGACATGTTGAAGTGAAATTTGAGAGTCTATCACATTCTAGGTTTTGTTTGTTTTTTGCCCCCAATCATGACCCATTGCTTTCGAAATTTCCTATGAATAGTATCATAAAATTAAAAAATAATGAGAACGAAAAGGAAATCAAAAAGATGTCTGTTTTCTGCATTAAAAAATAATTTAAATAAAAAAAAACGCAATATAACACAAAATCGAAAGTCGCTATAATATGCTATGGTATACAGGCATTGCAAGTCTGGAATTTATCTTGATGTAACTACTATGAACCTTTATCCTCCAAAAGTACTTACATACGATTCAAGAACGTCCTTTGATTTAAGTTTGGTTAAGCGTTAGTAAGTTGTGATCATTATGTCATTTAAGTTAAAGGGGTCAACAGTTTGAGATTATTACTTAATGAGAAAATTACCGTAAAACCCGAGATTTTCATTGCAAGTTAATGAAACTTCAGCAACTTCAGTCAATAAAACCGCTTACCTCACCCAGACCTTTTACCGCTAAATTTATAAATATAGAGTTAAAACTCGTTCATTGCAAACTGCCTAGTGACTTTCAAAGTCATGACAACTCTATGATATCAAGCGAAACAAAGAATAGTCTCTTAATGCTGCCAGAATCTTTTTTTTCTCTTTAGTAGTCAGTTAAAGGCATTAAATTTATAATGAATGAATTAATGAATTGTTCAGTTCATAAGAAATCTTGCCTTGTTGCAAGTAAAATTAAAAAATGAAATGATGACAGCAGTTAATGTATCATTATTGTATATGAAGTCGTTATTTATTATATTATTGTTCATAATATTAAAAATTTCTCTATTTATGACTTGATCGATAAAATACCTGGTATAGAACAGATCGTACGTCAGCGTAACTTTTCAGTAAAGTGTTGTCAACTTATGGACAACAATAATTTTGTAAAGTACTTTTTATAAAAGCTCAATATTTATCTTAAAATTATTAGTTTGATAAGATGAAAATTTAAAACCGGGAACTTTATTAATATAATTTAATTTAATATAATTGCAAAGGCGTAGTCTTTGTAAGACTTGAATCACTCTTGCATTTCATATAAAGCCTTTCATCATTTCATCTTGCGGACAGAGAACTGGAGCTTGGCTAAATTAACATGCGGTATAAGCAAAGTTTATAATTATAAATTTTATTGATACAAGATTCAAATATTTGCTTTTGTTAATTGTCATACGTTACTAAGTAATATAAAAAATTGCACAACCAATAATTCTAGCTAAGCAAATTGCAACTCTTTCTATATAAAATAATTTTATTAGCTTTTACACTTGGTTTATTTGGCATGTTTGTCTATTTTGTTGCTTTACTTAATTTACATCTTACCTTTTTCGTGTTTGCTTGTTAAATAAATAAAGGTGTAATCTGAGATTGGGTTTTTTGTTATGTTGTAAGAATTCTTCTACACAAGTAAATTACTCGATTTATTTTTGAAGATATGAAATACAATGTATCACCTTAAAGCGCTTAAAAATACTATACTGATATTCATTAAGATTTACTTTGTTTTTAAAGCAAGCATATTTCATAAATATTAAATGTGTTATTTAATCATAAAAAGTTTTTTCATAAAATATGCTCATAATCCAACAGGCAAATCTGTAATACATAATAAGTAATTTATAAATGAAGCAATAATATTGTTTCTCATTTTCACATTTGACAATTCTGTCATAATATACATGAGCATACCGTCAATCGAGTAAGTTTCCAATTCATTGGAAACATAATCAGCCATCTTTATAATTAATTCATGGGCACTCCTACATTCAAATTTCATGTGAAATGTGATGTTTTACAATATGGGGCTTGATTTTATTTAGAGTGAAGTTAAATCTGTCATTGACACTCTTTGAAAAATTTTGAATAATCCAGAGTGGCCATAGTCCAACAAGATGCGAAATTTTGTGTATAAACGATTTTTATCTAAGACTGAAGCTACACATTAACTTATATTTCTTTTCTTGGGCTTGTCATTGGCTATTAAAAATAGCCGACCCCATCCCATTTTCTTCCCTTTTTGAACTTTCATTTTATTTTTGTTGACTATATATTCACAACTTTGCATTGGATTGTTCTATTTGATGTTGATTCGAAGTTTAAAAAACATTTTAAAGAATTCCACAAAGGTATCTTTTGACTCGCGTATTTAAAAATGAAAAAAAAAAAAAAAAAAAGGAAA
>JXPQ01026503.1:25214-43235 GCA_001014675.1 Ephydra gracilis
AAAAAAAAAAAAAAAAAAAAAAAATTTAAGATAAAACAAAATAAAAAAAGGAGAATAACGCTTAATTGGGAAAAGCTCTTAAAAGGTTGGGATCGCCAAGTTTAAGGAAGTTTATTCAAAACATTTGATCTTGTTTTATATCAATGAAAATACTCTAAATTTCCTCAAAGCAATTTTGTATAATTGTAACTTTTTTCTGTATATACATGTCATTGTTCAATTACAACTAAGAAAAAATAAAATTTGCTACCCTAACCAACCAATAGCCCTTTCTACATGCGTTTAAATGAAAATTAATCGATAGAAATGGCTTTCACGTCGCTTGTCTTATATAATATGAATTTCTTATCGAAGCGACTACCACAAACAGCGAAGTGAGAAAAATGTGACGACGACGGTGACAGCGACTTACTGAGCGATGACTGACTGACGGGTATTACGTAGTTGGTTGTGTCCGATTATTTCATCTTTTGTTTAGTGATGATCACTTGTATTGCTAATAAATTTTGTACATAGCTTACTAGGTAGCTGGCCGAACACCTACACATTTACGAAAGCAGTCGCTGAAGATGTGGTGAAAGAATTGGGTCAGGGCTTTCCAGTTGGAGTACTTAGACCTGGCATAGGTAAGTACCACAATCTCAAATGTATGGAATTAAAGAATTTTTTTTCACGGCAATGTTTCGAAATTTAAAATTCGTCTATGATTTTGATCTTAATGTCCACCTTACCGAAACAAGTTAAATGTATATGTGGAGAAGCCGAAAAAAACAGAATTCTGTCGAATTCTTCGAATTATAACGTTTGGGGGTTTTACATGTGTGTTCGATACGAAGTCCTTTTTGTAGATAATCTTGATGATAATTTCCCTTCGTGTCATTGATTTTCAAATATCTATATAATTTGTTTGTAATAATTATTTATACAGTCTTTACATTTATCCAAAAACACACATTTTTGCAATGAATTGCTTTTGAGCTCTTCCACTTTTTCGATTAGCTTCGTGCTTTTACTTTATTAATTAACTTTAAACAAATCTGACTTTTTTGACTTTTAAATTAAAATAGTTGTATCGTGTGCAACAGCAATACAATATTAAGCGACTATATCTCATCTTCCGTTGAAGACATAAATGGCAAACCGGAGCGATGTACACACTGTGTTTTTTTGTCTTTGAATGTATTGCACCAGTAATAGAGCATGTGCTTTTGACAAAATTCATTACCTGTAAGACTTTCGTGATATAGAGAATATCGGAACACGAAATGCAAAATTTGCGTTAAATTCATTATTTGATACATTCAATATACATTTTTACAAAAAATGCTTAATTTCTACGTCACTGAACGATAAAAAGAATATTGACAATTTCGTTATGAGATACCTGCAATTCAAACAAATGTTTCGAAGAATTTGTCGTTTGGAAAAGTTGTTCATACATTATACATTTAATAGATATGTTTTCTTATAGTAATTTCGAGTTATCGCGATCCCGTATCTGGTTGGATAGATAATTTCTATGGCCCTACAGGGGCAATAGCTGGAGTTGCTACGGGAATAATACGAACAATGCGTGTAGATCCTACTGCATATGCAAATATGGTTCCAGTGGACTTATGCGTGAATAGTATAATTGCTGCATCGTGGGATATAGCGCAGAAATATAGGTATGCCAATATAATCAATATAAATATATTAGTGAAAGCAATATTATTCAAAACTCAGCAATATACATATGCACGATCAGTTGCCAATCTACAATTTTTGCACGGCAAAGGAAAATCAGTTGACATGGGGTGACTTTACAACAAAGGCATCAAAATATGGGCTTATGTATCCGAGTATGAAGGCCATGTGGTACTTATGTTATTCGAATACGCCAAGCAAATTGCTCTACGTGCTTTCGTTAGTATTTTTGCACTACATACCAGCTTCTTTGTTCGATCTGGTATGCCTTTGTTTAGGACAGAAGCCCAGGTAAGTACAGACAATTTAAATTCCCTACTCTATTATTGATGATATTCTTATATACGAAGATTGTTGAACACATATAGCAAAATACACAGATTTATGCAAGTTATTGAGTATTTTTCGATGCGTCAATGGGAGTTCAAAGTGGATAATGTAAACAGTTTATGGCAGCGCCTTACAGAGGAGGACAAACAGTTTTTCTTTTTCGACTTAAACCAGGTTGATTGGGATATATTTTCAGAACAGTACTTCCTGGGTATACGACAGTATTTGCTCAATGATCCCTTAGAGACAATACCGCGTGCGAAAATCCGATGGAATAGGTAAGACATTGCACAAGCAAAAGCATTGACATTTGAGTTAGTCGAGTTCTTGACTTCTTCTAATTTGCTGGAAATTATCCCATTAAAATTCTGCATTATTTTAGATTATACTGGCTGCATCAGTTTGTGAAATTGCTTGTTTTTGGACTGTCTGCGTATTTATTCTGGACTCTCTATAAAACATTTGCCTAAGTGAATACATATGCTTGTACAATTTCTTTACTTTTTATTAGGTAATAAGTTAGAGGAATAAATAAAAAAGTAAATAAGTAAATATAAAAGTGGAAAAAAGTTTTCAATGGTAAACTCACTTCATCTAATAAAAAATGGAGAATTAGAACCTTGAGTAATGACATATTTAAGAATTTTATCTTTTGAACGAGTACAAATATTTCGATCAGATAACGTACTTATTTGAATGACATGTGCATTAACGGCAATCGGCTGCATAGTGTAGAAACAATTGAAAATATAAGATTTATTGTAACAATTATTAAAGAAAAGCTAAACGGCAATTATCGTTTTAATTCTTTATAATTAAGTTTCATAAAATACATAATTTTTTTCTCTTGGAAGTACATTTGCGGAAGGCAAATATATTTCGCAAAGAAAATGCAATTTGGAAATGAATTAAACGCTAATTTACATTAATTTCGAAACTAAGACCTCTATGCTTTGATTTCTTTTGTTTAATAAAATATGATACTCTCTCGATTACTAAATTGATTCCCCAAAATTTTACTTACTTGGTCTGGTACCCTACACTGTATATATATACTTTATACTTTTTGTTTCATTTCTGTATGTTGTTGTTATTCTTTGGAATTTTTTTGTGTGCATTGCGTTTTGAAATATTAATAACATTTTTTGTGGGTTTTGAAGTAAAACTTTTTTAACGCCAGTAACTAAAACTGTAGAATTAATTTTTAAAAGTATGGAACTTCGCATATCGTTATAAAATTAAATAAGAATAATTAATTTTGCGGTAATGTAGATAAAATATTTATAAGAAGAAAAATTTGAATTTATTCCCTGGACTTGTAGTTAGAATGTTTTGATAGAAAAATAATGCTGAAATACCATGTAATAAGACGCCCGTAGGAAGTATGGTGCCTGGAGACACATTCGGAAATTTGAAAGAAAAAAAAAACGAAAAAAGGTTATGTCCGGCTGTGCTTCTTTCCATGAACACGATATCTCGCGCATTTTTGTGCTTGAATAATAAAATTCAATTTTGAAAATCAAAATAATATTAATTTAAATAATTAAAAAAATCAACATTTGATTATCCGTTGAATTTGAATGAATGCCGGGCATTACGTAAGCGGCTTTGATGTACTTGCGTCTTATTTACTTTCGATTGATATTATATTCATCAAAAATTTTGAATTTCTCAAGTTCGTATTGTGGTATTCTAAAACTGTTGCTAGCGATGGTGTTTTCAGTTGCACAGCACAATTTAACGTGTGTTTCGTTTCAATTGTTCCGCTATTGGCCGAAGGCGGTTTAGTACTGCTAGTTACATTGTGAAATTGGAATACGAAGCACATGGTTTGAATTGAATAAAACATAACGGTCGCAAATAGGTTCATATCGTGTACAGCGGTGTAGGCTAGCACATGCAATTTCGAATAGGCAAGTGTGCGTTGTCGACACACAGGATTCAAGTTAATGTAAAATAATGCAAACATTTTTGCAAGTAATCGAACGTTATTACAAATATAAGGATAAAGAATATAGTAAAAGTTATTAGCTGCAAAAATTAAAAAGTCGATGTCTGACTTTGACCGATCCAATATAAAATGTTTTTAAGTTTCGAGAATTTTGTAGGCAAAACGGCAACATTACGCAAATATTACGGGAATACCTTGGATTTAAAAAGTTAAATAAATTAAGCGTGCTCATTTGAAATTAATGAATCAGTTATGGCATGAGTGAAATAATGTGAAATTAGCATTACAAGTTAATGCGAATGCCGTTATTGTGTTAAAATTATTTTCCACAAAAAAAGTGAAGACACACCAATATAAATAGGTATTTGCTTATTTATGTGCAAATTAATTTAAAATAAAATGGTAAGAAATAAAACATTGGCTAACTCGTAGCCAGTGGCAGAAGAGTTCATATTTTATATGTTGTATACAATTGAATTAGTCAATATATTGGATGTCGCCATAGTGTCGCATTGCAAATGACTGGTCGTTGATACGGTTCTTTTTATACCCATCATTCATACACTCGGGTAATTATGAATGTAAGCAAAGTATGTAATTTATAGGAATAATCATTTTCAAATATATGTTGAGAGAGAAAAAATGCATATAAACATATAGAAATATATATTGATTGAGCGATATCCTTCTGACTGTCCGTGAAAACGATTACTGGACTAATTTTTCAGTTAGAGCAATGAATGTTTGGGTATAAACGTTTTTTTTTAAATGTAAGGAAAAAATCATGAGTATGCCAAATTTTTCTAAGTGGTTGGGTGCATCGCAAAAGACTTTTACATACGATTTCACTGAAATGATATAAAAATTCAGCTCTTTCATAGTAGCATGATTTTATTGTTGTCAACAGATTTGGAACAACATTAGTCCATAATATCTGGTGCCTTCGATGTGTGTTTACTGTTGTTTTTTTGTTATGAATATTTTTCGTCCGATAAAACTGAAATTTCGTTTTAAACTTTGTTTAAGTTATACCTATAATAATTTGGAATTCGGACAAGATCTTCTAATAACTTCGAAGACCCCCCATGATCGTTAGAGTCCCTGGGTATCATTACAATGGTCAATAGACCTTTTGTGTACAAATTATAAAAGATATGTTTTATGTTCATCCTGTTAAATATCATAATTGTTGTTACAGTAATTGGAATTTGCTATGCTAGTAAGTTACATTATTTGAATGATATCACGAAACATCATTAATATCCGTTTAAATTTGCCAGTATTTTTTAAGAAACTGCTTTTAATGACAAAATAAATGTACGCACTCAGGCAATGAGTGAAGGCCTGAAGGATTTTATCTAGTCGGTGTTGACTGAATATTTCTTCTGTCTTGTTTATATTCAATGTGCTTCAATGTTTTGTTTTTTCTGTTCGTTTGAACTTTATTATAATTTGCCATCAGCTTTGGCAAACGTTGCCAAAAAGAATTATTGTATTCAAATATATATATGTGTGAGGCAATTTATTTTTTTTTGGAAATTTTTGCTGCTTTAAGCACATGACAGCGATGCTGTCAAATGAAAATGTCCGTATTTACTTGCTGGGATAGTTAAATTTTGGCATGCTTTTGAAATGCAAACGGTACATTTTCACGTATAGTAACAACAGTTTAATAATTGATTCCAAAATTGTCCCTAACAGCAACATACATATACATATCGGTTAAACAATAATCAATTTTTGGGTATGACTGCCCATCAAGTAGTATGCGCGTTAAGTCCTTCCTGCTTATTACGAATATTGTGCTGCACATAGTAGATATACTGATTTATGCTTATGACAATAATCTTGAACTGGTTCCTTGTTTCACTTTACGCTTGTAGTAGAAATGCCTTTTACTGCTATTGCTGTTGTTGCCGCCACTGCTGTTACCTCCTGCTAGTGCCACAGTTGTCTGCCAGCCTGTCTGGCGAATGTCTACTGCGCGTTATCGCTATTACAAGTATTTAAGTTGTTCTTATTTTTGCTTTGCACACAATAATGGTACAACACATCGTCTTGGCAATTGACGGAAAACATTGTTAAGTGATACACAAACATTTGCAGACATGCAATCGTACGCGCTCACATATAAAGTCATTACAAAAATTTGAAAATCTCATTTTATTGTGCATGTGGCGATAGATTTAGAGACGCCTTATTCAAATCAAAATTTTACTATTGGATACTGCAGAAAAACAAAAAGCATTCACATAAAAAATCTCAAATATTTTATGAAGAAATACGAAGCTTTATTTGCAGGGCACAGCCTTCGACTACATGTTTGGTAATTTTCAACCACGTGTTCTCTGCAATGTCAGGTATATATAACTTATTATAAGCACTTATTGATCTGTTATCACAAACCCCGTAAAGAATTTGAATCCTGCAAGTGGTGAAGCAAGTTGATGTTAATGAGGTGCTGTAGCGCTTACGTCTACAGTACAGTTTTAAAACAATCCCCGTTGGATTTCTAACTTGTCCATCATTGTACTTTCTTATACTTAAATAATTAATTAGTAGTGGAGGTAAAATTCTATGCGATAAATAGCAACGCAAATACCAACGATAAGCAATAATAATGTAAAGTTCAAGGCTCGTACGTATACAAATAAGTTCTATTTGACTAGGTGGAAAACATATGTATGCCCGTCCAAAACTGCTCGTTTAGTTTAAAGGTCAAATGTATTATATAGAGCTTTAAGTTTTAGAGTCACTGTTAGAGCTATATCAAGAATTCTCATGCCTCTAATGAAGTTATTATATAAATCCTACTGCTCTTCTCTTTTCTGGTTCATTATGAGCGACTGCATCAGTATTGGAAAAGCTACAGCAACCATAGATAAAGCTGTAAAGTTTATGTAGAACTGTACTTCACTAGTTGACAGCAAACTGTTGCTTCTGCTTATGTCTTCAAATAACTCAAAAGCAGTAATCGGTAGTCATAACTCAAAAGCAAACTGCATTTCCGTCCGAATAAATCGAAAGCAGAAGTCAACGCAAAATCAAAGAAGTAAGATAGTAACAGCCGATTGACAGTTTGACACACGTCGTTTTCAAAAAATAAAGAAGTAAAATAGAACAATGGTTCAGCTTGACACCCAAATTCTTTGTCTAGTTGATAAAAATTCCTATGCTTTGACGATATACTTGGAAGAAAATGGTATTTCGGTCCAACATCAATGAAATTCACTCAATTTTCATAAGAGAGTTGAAATAAATATTCAATTCATGAAATGCGATAGTTTGTTGATAATGAACTAGTTATTTTCTTAAAAAAAATTGTAGACCGTATGCAAAAGTAATCGCTGAAAAACCTGCAATGCAATACTTATATGCACATTATTGCTCTCTTTCTATAAAAAGAATTTCCAAAAGATGTTTAAGTATTCTTATTCTTTGTGTTTAAGGATCTTATAAGATTCAGGATTTTTCTACGATTAGGAAACTAAAATTTTTTTTTTTAGTTTTAAATGATTTAGTAGCGTATTTCTAGTCGGAAGATGCTCTGATTATGGGTTAATATTACTTTTTCGAACGCTTTTTGAGTGTTCAGGAGGTATCCCTGTTGTTAACAATTACAATATAAAATAATGATGCAGAAGTATCCTGCACAATCGTATCCAAGTTGTTTTCTTTATAGTTTTCTTTTCAATCAGTTTCATTTACTTTAGTCCAACCACTTCTATGCTTTTCGAAATATCTTGCATAAATTAATCTTTTGATTGGTATTGAGATATGTTCCAAACTTTCATATTGAAACATATCAAAGCAGTTGCATAATGCTTCAATTCCATGTCCGATCGTACCTTAGGCTAAAAAACGTTAAACTAGTGGCACATACGTATATTATAATTATTAGCTGATAACTGCTAGTTATGCATGCATTATCATACCTAACTGATGGATTTTCGTTTCGTTTTAGTATTAACGATTCCGAATAGGGCTCGAAAATAAAGCATACTTTGTGACGGACATGTGAATGCGCAAATTAAAGAAAATAATTATGAAAAAAATACACGAGTTAATAAAGAGTTTGCATTGTTGGAACATGCGATGCGTTTGTAGCTGGTCCGGTAATCCTTTGGAAATCCTGTTGAATGCAACGTTTCATAACAATGCGCAGTCTATCACTTTCTGCGCGGGTACACGCAGCCAAGAAATGGATTACATGTTATTTATGCTGTTTTCTGTATGGCTAGTGCATTTATCATATCTGCTGGACCAATTGTTTGTGCTGGACTTGAAATTTGCCAAATTTATCCAAACCACCTGCACGCATGGCAAGTGGGCATTGCATTTCATTGCGCTGCCGCTATCTGCTGGCAGTTTTTTTTGGCGAAAATTGCTACAAATACATAAGTTTCTTTGTCAAAAATTGAAAAACGAAAGTCCCACAATGCCAGATGATTTTTTTAGCGTTATATTTTTAATGAGATTGCAAGAATTGTTGTATTTTAATGGCTTTAGCTCAAGGCACAAGAGCACAAAGATGCTGCCACCGACATGTGAGACGGCTTCCGCGACTAAAAACATTGCATGCTTTGAGGCGCATGTAGGCAAACAAAAACAATTTGAGCACAGCAGTAATGTGTGGTTGGGAACAACACCAGGACAATTCGCAATGCCACCAGATGTGGAAAAGATTAGTAGATGTAGCTATAACTGCTCATGCTATTGCTGCATAAAAGGCTGCTGCATCGAGACATGCTCATGTTGGTTTTGTTGTAACATGGACCAATTTCCTTTGGCTTGTAGTATTTGCAAAAATAAAACTATGGATAATTTAATGCAATTAAATAATAATGTTAATATAAATAACGACAATATAAACGCAACAATGTTGCGTGCAACGAAGCGAAAATCAGTTAATAATAGACTACATAAAGCAATATCAACAGCTGCTAATGAGCACACGGATTGCGTGCAGCAAGTGAATATTATTAATACTCTACAGTATTGTCATACCGAAAACATTAACTGCTCCTACTGCACTTTCAATACTATAACGTTGTGTTTCCAGAGTTTGGGTAAAGATATTTGCCAGAAACTCTTGCAGCTATGTTGTTATGGGCGCAAACATTTTTTGCCTGTGCTTTTGATTGTCGTGCCAACAAAGCCAACCGGTGGGTTTAATGGCGTAATCCGCTTTAAGCCACAGTTGTGTCATCACAGCGTTGCCGTGAATTTGGGCCATAGCGTTTTGGCTGAAAATAAAAAACATAATGGCACACGCACGACACTTAAAGCGAATGATCAACAGTTAAAGACGAACAATTTGTGTAAAATGTTTTGCAACAATCGGCGTTGCCAGCGCAGGCGTAAGCGGAGACGTCGTCGTCGCTGTGTGCAACATATTGAACAGCAACATCAACAAAACGCATACACACACGAACAGCTATCCAATAGCGATCTGTTCAGTCTAAGTCTTTGTAATGATCTCCTTTGGGCACTCAGCCATATAGCTCATACTAAATCTCGCAAGACAATCTCAAATACACTCCTCACGTCTCAAGCAATTTTTACGCCAGCGACGCTTAAATTGCTAATTGCCGCATCAGCAGCAACAAACGTTCGGCAGACGGAGCTGCCGTTGATTGCCAAGGCTGTGAAACGGCGACCGACAGCGAATCTAGTGTGGTTGCTGATCGGTCTCGTGTGGTTCGACAATCAACGTTACATCAATTGTATCAGTCTGACTAGCAGCTCCGTCCAGCATACAATTAAAATAACACCACAACCGCTCACTAAACCACAAAGTTCATCAACCGCATTTATATCGAAATCGCCTAAACAAAATATACGAAATACACATCATGTTAAATGGAATGGAATGAAAATACAGGAAAAGCATGAGCACATAGGTATACCACCGGTTGAGATGAATGAAATGAATAGTTCTAGCAAAACCCCAATGGACCTAATGAAAATGATAATTCTACCGAAGGCAAGTAAAGCACTACTGGACTATGCAAATGGTAAGTATATCTTATCTAGATACAGGGCGTATACTAAACAATTTATATTTTCATTAAACATTACAATGCTCCGCTCTTTAGAAATAAAAGTATGCTTCATCCTTCTGCAATGAAGTTATACGAAATTAAAATATTATCACAATAATGTATTAGATATAAAAGTTTTTTAAATTTATGGCATTTTTATGAAACTATCCATCATACACTTAATCACTTTATAAATATACAGAAAACAGCGGGCAAAGCGATCAAATTCGTTTGGAGTCAATTAAACAACAAATACTGAATAGACTTGGCTTGTCACGTAAACCTACCGTTCCGAAACCTTTGCCAAAACAATATATTTGGGAAACTATATACCGTGCCGATGGCATCAGTAGTATTACTGACTTTGATTTCAATGCAAAGCGAACTTTAGACTTGGTGCGACCCTCAACAATTGCAACAATTATGAACAATTACAATGAGCAAAACACTGGTGATGTTTTACGTGTCTCCACACCCAATCTAGTCAATAACACACACACACAGACACATTTCAATTCACGCAAACGAGCCAAAGCCTATACAATATTTAAAAACAACAGTAACAACAATAAAAATAACATTTATTTGGAAAATATACAGCATGTGTTTAGTGTTGAAAACGAACACCATGAACGGAGCCTTGATGACATCGAACAAGAGCTATACGATACTTCAAACGAATCCGTCGGCAAGACTCAAGAAATAATTGCATTTGCGGAAAAGGGTAAGTGCCCAGTTTCTTCGTAATTTCATATTTCCATAGCCATTCTCATGTTTGCTACCAAAATATAAATCAGCAAAATACTGTCCGGCGACCCATTGCAATATACATAGTTTTGATCAGTTTTAAGAGGAGTTTCTTATTGCTTTAAAGCATGTGATATTAAAAATCTATCATTTGCTGCTTTCTAAGCGTGCTACGGCCCATGCGATGAGTAATTTGTTTTCTGAGGAACCTTACATTCTAACACAAAATATGCATATTAATAATGCAAACTCTCTTATTATATTTATTCAATTTTAGAAATGAAGATAATTCTGAAAATCCTGAAGATTGTCTTGTAAAAGATAACACGATTTCAGTACAGTTAATACGAATTATGTTGCCATCACAGCAGGACGGTACGGAAGTACGGAAGGCATGCCGAGTCATTGGAGTGTTAATGTTCTTTGCTCTGTATTGAAATAGAGGGAGGGCATAAACTTACGAGATATTCAAGTTGTAAATATCACATTAACGATCAATACCAGTGTGCAGAGTGAAACACTGACGAAGCAATTGAAACACCTGATCAGATTTTCTCCTTGCTATTTCTGACTTGGTCAATCCACGATTTTTTTAGACCTCCACAGTTATCCGAAAATCACTGATGAAAGAAGCACAGAAAATGGATCCTGCGGTTAATCAGAAGAAAAGAAATGACTTTGTCAACCCAGGTTTCAAAATATCTGAAAATCAAGTATAGGCATGTAGGACTCCTCCAACCAGAGACAAGAATGGGCGCAGTCACTTTGCGTGTAAAAGATCTCCAGCAAGTCGCACATAAACGACATCAATTAGGATAATAATTTGCAGTTGTCTTGTAAACTGCAGTTTGGCTGGATGTTAATAACGCCTGGGAAGGGAGTCATGGGCATGCGATTAAACTCGAATACATCAAAATGCCACGTGTTGGTTTGCTGGTCAACGTAAGTTGATGGTATAAAACTCAGCATTTAATTCTTTTGAATGGTGAAGATCAAAACGTCATATTCCAAAATGGTATTGAGCTGTCAATATCTTCTGAGATGAATACCTTAAAAACTTGATTGCCATTCCCCTTTCAAACTGATCGCATGACTTAAAAAATGTGAAAAGACTAAGGGTAACGTTAAGTGTTATGTTGATGTCAACTTAATTTTTTCAATTTTTTGTACCCAAAGGCAGCTAAGTTAAGGGGCTTGAGGTTGCATTTTTACAACTAAACTAGGTTAGAGCTGCCCTGAAGAAACTGAACTGGTAAATCATTTCAAAGTCACACTTGCTGATAATACTTAGAAGTGCAACCTTTGTCATGGTGAAAATAGTGAAACAGTGAAGTGTAACACTATATAATAATGTACTTTAGAATATGAGGCTTTAACACATTCGCATGAATAGTTACAGGTTATTTTTCAGCCTCTTACTTTAGCACACCTGCAATAAGTGCAACAAAATTGAATGTAAACCTATTGAGACAGTCTGCGTGGCTAGACAAATTGTGTGCACAGACAGGTAATAGAATAGTACTTTGTGTGGGTGGGGGTGTGTGCATGCACATGTGTATGCATTGTCGTACGAATGCATTCAAAACACACCCAGACTGTCTAGTCCGCCCTTAAGCTGTTTGCATATTTATTTTGAACGTTTTCTTATGATTGCAACGTCGCTTCTCTGGTTGTGTTGCAAAATGTCATTGATATGTTAACAAGCATGTATCTTCACTCCAAGCCAGTCTGTACGCATACACATTTAAGCCTAACTGTCGCACCGTCACGCTAACACCGATATGCAGGTAAATCTTATGCAGGATTAGCATTTGCAAGTGCATTCATGTCGTATTACTGTTTTATACTTAATCCGCGAAATTAATTACTACTGTATGTGGTAATACATGTACCGCTTCTCATAAGCCATAAGTCATGCAAAAAACATTTAACAAACAATTATTAACATAAAAAAGTACGAAATTGTGCTTCAAATTAAAAGTGCTGCTTGTGACTGTATGTGTAAAGTAATTGAACAAATTTACTTTAGAGAGAGTCAATTATTGGAACCATATTAGAGGGATCGCCGTGCAATAGCAACAACAAAAACAAGTAAGACATGTTTAGGCCAAAATTGGAAAATCTCATATTTATCACGCGTCATAACCTAGGATGTTACTGGAGGTACTGGAAATATAGGATTGATTTGGTATATTTTTGAAGAGATATTGAAAAGTTTTGCAAACCTACTATCAAATGTCAACAAGAAAAGACACGCCAATTAACCAAAATATTTCAATGGGGCATATTTGAAATTTAGTTGCGAAGGTTGCGTTTAAATTCATACACCTAATGTTTATATTAATTTCATTGAAATTGGGGGTAAAAGTTCTAATACAGTTTTTCGTATTATACAAGGTCGTTAAATAAGTTTTGTGCCTCGAAAAGATAGGGCGTTGTTAGCGTACATTTTTTTGTAACGTTGGTACATTCATTATGTCCATGTGATTATTATGTTTGCGAAGTTTCTTTCAATCTGTCGATTCATTTTTTGTTTATAAGCCATTTAGCATCGACGTATTATATTCTTAAAATGGAAAAAGTAAGTATTGTCAGTGATTTAATTCTAATTTCTTGAAGATTAGTTAGTAAAGGCAATTTAGTACAGTTCAAAAATAGGTTGCAGAATCTAGACGTGGTCGTACAAGACTTGAAGACGATCCACATAATACCAGAAATCGTAAAACAAATTGCATAATAAGAAAATCGTTGGGTGGCTGAAAGAGATGTAGTAGAAATCTAGGCATCTCATTGGTCAGTGACAAAAGTATTGGATTCCAGAGAGCTGTGTGCCCAATGGATAACATAAGCAAGAGACTAAAGAGTGGTGTGAATGTCATTCAACGAGTTCGTGTCCAGAATTTGGTGAAGAATGCGTTAAAAACACTTTTTTCGGATGCGGAAGGAATTTTGTATGTGGATTACTTCAAAACTGGTAAAAATATTAATTGTGAATTGTAACATTTAAGACCAGCTGAATGAAAAAATCTTCAAAAAAGATCAGGCTTGCAGAAGAAAACAATCCTTCTTTATCAGAACCAATTATATTATTGCAAAGGCATTTTAAATTAAAATTGTTAGAGACTTCCATATTTTGCAGAACTTTCAGATTCTGACTTTAGAAATTGAATTCTGATAAAAATATATTTATAAATTAATTATTTCAAATTTAATCACCTTAAATCGAATTTTTAGGCAGCATGTATAAAGAGCATCGCTTGGTTGAGTTCGTGCAACAATCGAATGAAGCACGTGGTCAGAAGTTGTACGTGCGCAAGGCCGAGATCCATGTTAAAATTGAAAAGGTGCCGCTCAAAAAGACAAAATCGTTCAAATTACAATACAATAGGCAACAGGTACAACCACTGAAAAAGAACATTAAAGTATGGATATTTCAAATAAGCGAAGCAAATCACACCCAACGCGTAAGTATTTTGTACCCATTTATCTAGTAACTGAGTCATTTGTTACTGTTGCAGGTATTTGACAAGGATGCACAGCTGTGTGGCGCTTTTGAAGTGAACACCACAGTTTTGGGCTGGAAAAAATTTGATTTAACTGTCGCTGTGAAAAAATGGTACGAGCTAAGCCGCAGGGAAAGATTTCAGCTGCTGATCGACTGTACCGGGTGCAACCACGAATATCGCATAATACTCTTTGAGAAAGATAGACATAAAAGACAATACGCTTATACGAAAATCGCAAGCATTGACAATAATGATGATTATATATATAATATGCGGACATTTAACGGAACGGTGCAGCAAGGAGACACATTCAATCTAAGAGGTAAACATAAGAGCAAAACTAACAATAACAAGTACTGGATGAATATATTCGATGTGAATAATGAGCGTCAAAGGCAACAAGCATTACAAGAGACAGAGAGCTATGTTAGCCGACCATTTCTCGTAATGCATACCGAAACGAAACGCCCGCGACGTGTGCGCCGCAGAGCAGTTGATTGCAGTGGAGCACTGTTTGGACAGTGCTGCAAGGAATCATTTTATGTATCATTTAAGGCACTTGGGTGGGATGACTGGATAATTGCACCTAGAGGATACTTTGCAAATTATTGCCGTGGTGATTGCACTGGCCCGTTTCGCACACCGGACACGTTTCAAACATTTCATGCACACTTTATCGAGGAATATCGCAAAATGGGACTTTTAAATGGCATGAAACCTTGTTGTGCCCCCGTCAAATTTTCCAGCATGTCATTGATTTACTATGGTGAAGATGGCATCATAAAACGTGACCTGCCCAAAATGGTTGTTGATGAGTGCGGCTGTCCATGATGCTTGTGCCTGACATTTTTGACTGAGAACAATGTCTAAGAGGACATGTAGGTACGAAGTTTTTCTTGAAAACTAGAATTAAAATTTTTGTACGTATTTCAAAATAAGAAATTAGGGCCGTAGAACAGTAATATATCGTCTCCATTTTATTTACCTAAATTTATTTTGTCTCATCAACATAGGCCCATTCCGCAATTAAGCACTTATATGCTTTTTCAAAATTTTTGAAAACATAAATTTTCGTTTCTTGAGTTTTTGTTCCATAATACTTTAACAATGATAGATTTTCGACATGAATCGGTCGAGCTCAAGATTCGTATACATGTAGTAAGTGATCGCAATAGAATTTGTTTCTAAATTACACGGAAGAACAAAATTAAATTAAATTAAAAATTATTTTTTGGAACTCTCCTTCATGAAAATATTGATCTATATTTTTACTATATTTACATTATTTAGGCTGAAAATTCAAAATTTAGTGACTCGTACAACCAAATACATCATGATTCGGAATGGTTTGACTTTTGAAGCAGAATTAAAATTTTTGGTTTGGTAACACAAAATAAAATCCATTTTTAATGAAACTCCTGAGGTAATTCTGCTATAAATCCAATCTTGTCGACCTTTGATGAATTGATTACATTTTATAGTACACCTAAATCGGTATTAAACCGTTTTTCTCAGGCAGTATCATGAACTGGAGGTAACTTCGATTAGCCTGCAATACAGTTGAAGTTTAGTTGATGCGTATATACTAGTGTTTTTCCCCCATTAAGGAATTTCGTCAAATTGAGTTGGTAATTATGGGTAAGCTGGCCTTAAGGGCTCTTTGTCAAGCACATACTTCTAATTTTTCTTCTCAACTTTCCCATTTCGGCTTGAAGCATCAATAATATTAATTGAATTTTAAATTTCGCCTAAATTAATTGATGTTTCTGACTAATTTGCAATAAAACTGCCATTGACGGACAGACTGATTGCTTAATTGATTTCTGTAAAGACACTAGTTATATTGGTATTTTTTTTGGTAGGTCTCCGTTCACTCGTTCTTAACCCCTAGTCATTGGAGTGGGTGTAGTGGTGGTGTCATCGTTATACCAGGATGATGCATCCTCGCAAGCATGTATTTCTAAAAAGACCGCACTTATGAACGATATTATTTATACCGATATTGAACTCCATTCGACATCGTGCTTTTTCAAGCTGGCCGATGTTGTCGGTATTAGTATCTCCCAACTCGGCAAGAAGAGCAATCGGAAGGAATTGCTTCATATATAACCCGTAATCAGTCGGGATTTTTCCTTTATTGTGCATGTGATCGAAAAAGTTATGAGCAACTCAGTTATTGGCTTGCGTGTTTGCCCTTTTTTCGTTTGATTGCCTAGAATGTGTCGGTTGAGACGTCTTAAAGGTTGACTATTTCTCTCCGTCACGCACGAAGTAACTTAATGCTGGGTTCAAATCACCTTTTTCACTGGGGTGCCACAGATGACAGCTGGATACTGTGGATATCGTACGTGCGTACATCATACATAGACAGGTATTTCATCCTGCAAGAAAGCGTTTTCAGCTGTTATACTTTGTCTAGTACTTCTAAGCCAGGTTGCAATTAATAATTCGAACTGCTACTGTTTTCCCAACACAAACAACACAGCCGTTAATGTGAAAAGGTCCCCATTTTCATTCATGGTGGACCAGACACGTTTACAGCATAGCATATGTGCAATGGAGAAGGAATTGTTGGAATGGAGTTATTCAGAACTTTCGTGAACCCAGTAGCATTTCGGTAATCTGTACCTGGTGTTTCCATCTGGTGTGTTGAGTCTGCAGTACCTTGGCCTGTTGTTTAAACCTGTGGTCGTTGTCCTTATGATCGGATTTCTAAAGGTTTTTGAATCGTTTTGTAGCAGATATGCAGGTTTTGCCGAACAAACATTACAGACAAAGAGGGGTTGTTTGCATTTTAGAACTTCTGCCAGATGTATAGAAATTGTCGATTAATAACTTTTGATTAAAATGATTAAATATCGATTTTTGTCTCATTTAGCAAACAAGTGGAGCGACTAACAAGTGGAGTCTTCACAAATGCCTTCGTCTTGGCAAAAGCTGCTGGTATTACGGAACCTATATGTTATTCGATCAAGTTGGCTTTTTAATAAATAATGCAAAAATATTTATATATTTATGAATTTTGCAAATAGTCATGAATTTTATTTAATTAATAAAAAAAAAAAGATGACAAATAAAATATTAAATTCCGTCCTATCCAAAACAGAGCTGTACTCGCAAGAAACAATAAATATTTCAATTAAATCTTAAAACTTACAAAACTATATTTATACAAAAATTAATTAAAATAAAGCAATATTATAATAAAAAATTAATTTATTGATTAATAGCAACTTAAATGCCAAATCAAGTCTATGATACCATATGATTCTGAAGTGCCTACATGAAGTGTTTAAATCAATTTTGTTTATTATTGTGTATAGGTAAACTAATTGGATGAAATAAATAGTTTTTACGGCAAGTGTAAACTATGCAATAAGTAATAACACAATTATCAATATTAAGTGCTAGCGTTCTAGAGGAAAATAAATATATTGAATATTGTACATTAATTATATTTACATTAATGCACATCATTTGCTTAATGCCAAATTCGTTTAAATCTATAATTACAAAAACACAACAAAAATATTTATTACAATTATCTTAAGCGAACCTCATTGGCATTCTGTCGAGTGTAGCAGAAGTCACTTCTGTACTTGTAAATAATATTCAAATTTTGAATTTGANACAAAACTATAAATTTATTAAATATGGCAAATTAATTTAAAAAATTAAATATTACAACCTTAAGCTTCCATTAAAATACAAACATTTCAAATTATATTTCCAAATTACAAATACAAATATTAAAAAC